>JAOVVB010000032.1:10186885-10199793 GCA_028570985.1 Heterobranchus longifilis
TTACGCATCTTTCTGTCTATTCTTTTTTTCCCCATTCAGTCACTAGCACACATTCTGAAGGCACGCAAAGTTCTAACAGAGCCGGAGGTGAGGTACTACCTCAGGCAAACTGTGTCGGCTCTGAAATATCTGCACGATCAAGAGATCCTACACCGAGACCTCAAACTGGGTAAACTGCTCAATTCTAAAACAAATAATACAGTAGGTGTCTCAAATCTCTAAATGTGATTCTAAAAGTGGTGGTCAATTCTGTTTTTTTTCCTTTTTTTTTTTTTACTCTTTAGGGAACCTGTTTGTGAGTGACTCGATGGAGCTGAAGGTTGGTGATTTTGGACTGGCTGCCAAACTGGAGCCGGTGAGCAACAGGCGCAAAACAATTTGCGGTACTCCGAATTACCTTTCTCCAGAGGTGCTGAACAAGCAAGGCCACGGCTGGGAGTCGGACGTCTGGGCTCTGGGTTGTGTTATGTAAGTTCTTTTACTCCACAACAATGGGAACTCTGTCCTGTGGGACACGTTGAATTGAGTGCTTATGAGAACTGACTTGCACATATTGCCTTACATAACTTTGTTCCAGCAATAGTGCATGACCAAATAATAAAATAAAAAAAAAACTGACTGATGAAACCAAAGATAAAATAATGAATGTACTTGAGTTTCTTTGACTGATATTCAACCTTTTTCCTGCAGGTACACTTTGCTCCAGGGCAAACCTCCGTTTGAGACGAATAACTTAAAGGAGACGTATCGCTCTATTAAAGAGGCCCGCTACTCTTTGCCTTCCTCCTTGTCCCTCCAAGCCAGGCAGCTCATCGCCAGCATGCTCTCCCGTGACCCAGCAGATCGCCCGCGGCTCGACGAGATTGCACAACATGACTTTCTCTTGCAGGTCAGTTTTATGCTATGTGGACTTTGTATTAAAAATTCCAAAAGTTTTGAGCACTGAGATTAACTGGTGGTTTCTGTCCACACAGGGCTTCATGCCAGAGACACTGCCCTCCAGTTGCTGTCTCTCTGCTCCAGACTTCCACATCTCCAGCCCTGCCAAGAGCTTTTTCAGGAAGGCTGCTGCTGCCCTGTTTGGTGGGAAAAGAGACAAAGCCAAGTACTATGAGAATCTCAGTAAGTATTAGTGGATTTTCATTGTTACACACCAACATAATATAGTAACTCTTTAATTAAGACAGTTCGTCCCTTCGTAGACAAGACCGCCAAAGAAGAAGACGACATCTACAAACTCTGTCATGACCTGAAGACGACCTCTATTAATAAGCAGCCTGCCTTACCATCCCCAGAGGTGAGCTGGATTAACTGTCCATTGAGAACACAGTGTATAGCAAAGGAGTACAGAGTGAACAATGACATTGATTTGCAGTCTTCACATGCCTCCCCCCCATGCTTACTTCCTTTTGCCTTTTTAGGAAAGAGGGACTCCATCACTACTGGCCGGAAAGCCTGTTTCCCAGGCAACCGTCACACAGCCTGAAGCCCGAGACACCATCCTCATGATCGTCAGAGGCAGCCTCGGGAGCTACAACAGCAGCAGTGAATGTAAGTGTGTGTGTTCCATCAGTCAGATAACTGTCAGTAATTTTCCTGTCTCACAGCACCTCGTTACCAATGCTGAGTGCATTCCCTTTGAATTTTCTAGGTCTGGAGGACAGTACGACAGGCTCTGTGGCAGAAGCCATTGCCAGTGTTTTACGAGGCTGCCTCGAGCACATGCCCACAGGTACTTCAGATGCACAAATGCACTGCATTCACAAATGCACCGCATTCACAAATTCATCGAATCCATTCATAGTGGAAGGCAATTTAAATTCACATGCAAATAACGATCTACTCTTCATCCACAGCTGAGAAATTACCCAAGGCTAGCGGATGCAGCAGCATGCAGTGGGTGACAAAGTGGGTGGATTATTCCAACAAATACGGCTTTGGTTATCAGCTGGCCGACAACACAGTGGGCGTCCTCTTCAATAGCGGAACGCACATGAGTCTCCTAGCTGACAAAACGTAGGTACTAGGGCTTGTTCAGTTACCAACTCAAATCATTTGATGCAGTGAGTGCTGTTGTCAAGTTCTGAGTGTCGTTTGGGATTATTGCACGATGCATGACACCATCCCAAATACTCATGGGATTTTTGGTGGTAGACATATCAATTCATGAATGACCAGAATGAGTGAACACTTGGTGAAAACACATTATCTTATATACAAAATTACAGAGAATTTAACAAGGAGTCCAAGGAGACATTTCTGTAGTAAAATCAGGTACAATAGGTATCTATAGTAGTAGATGGGTAGTTTGGAAGTCATGTGGGTACATAATATTATATTTTTCTTTCTATTTAGGTGCTTGTGTACTGTCAGTAGGTACTGTCGTTATATAAATAGGTTAATTATGTAGGTGCAAAGATGGGTGGTATGTAAGCTAATAAGGTTCATAAGTAAGTTGCTCAAATAGTTAAGTAATTTATTAATAGGTAATAGTTAGTTCCTTGATTATGTAAGTATAGTCAGGCAACCCTAAATGTTGGTGGTCTTTCGGCTGCAACTGTCAAAGGGTCGCCATCTAATTCGCACTACAACTTGGCATAGGTTTTACACCGGATGCCCGTCCTGATGCAACCCTCCCATTTTATCCGGGCTTGGGAGCAGCACTGCATCCAGTGACTGGGAATTGAGCATTAAGTGGGAATTGAACCCGGGACTTCTACATGGCAGAAGCAGGCGAGAAACCTACCACTGAGCCACCAAAAGTTGATACCTTAATAGATAGATAGTAAGCTAGGTTCTTAGATAATTAGCTGGGTGGGTAGTTCTTGGATAGGTACATACTTAAATATGTAAATAGACAGGTAGCTTCTATGCTGGTAAGATGGAACTTTGTTGATCTTGAGGGAAGTCGCATTGTTTGAGCAGCGGAAAGGTATAAATATCTAGCGCCCATGAGCTCTGACTAATAGCCAAAGTGGGCATCATCAGCAAGTAATAGTACAAAATAGTTTATCATTAGATACATAAAAGGGGAAATGTAACCATACACGTAAAGGAAACCGGCAGCTTATTAAAAATACTAAAAATAGCTTTTTTTAAGACCACATGGATACATAAATAACCTTGCCTTGTCACTGATATTTTTTTCGTTAGGAGTGTGTTTTCATTTTCTCCATGCGTCTTTCTTGTGCAGGACTGTATTGCAGCATGCTGAGATGGGTCAGTGCGCCGTGATGTACACAACAGATGTTCCTGAGAACTGCGTGGGCCAGGTCACAATTCTCAAGTACTTCGCTCACTACATGGAAGAAAACCTAATGGATGTGAGTGGAAATTATCCTGCGTTTATTCCTTTTCAAATGTTAAAACCTATAAACATGGACATTTGATAGAATCACGGCCCACTTGAAATACTTTAGGCCCACATGAAATACCCCCGAACGTTTTTATGGCTTTTGGTCATGTTGAATGTTTCTGAAAATGAAGATGATCGAATCTTTTAACTCAGTGACTCAGAAAACTTTGAGTAGCAACTATTATTTCCTCAGTCATGTAAAACGCTTTATGTATAACATTAACAAGGTTGGAATGATATTAATAAACTCTATTTCAAATGTTATGCAGTAAAGTACTTTAGGAATATGTACTGTATGTGCTTTGCTTGTTGTATTAACATTTCCTCTTGTCATTAGGGAGGTGATATGGTGATTGAAACAGATGCTGAAAAGCCCAGACTCTATTTGCTGCAATGGCTGAAGTCAGACCGGGCCTTGATGATGCTCTTCAATGATGGCACATTCCAGGTATTCAAAGAAACCTTTTCAGCTCATTCTTCATTCATTCATTCACTGGTATCCAGGAAGCAACTAATTTCTATAGGTTTGTTGATTGCAAGGTTTTTTTTTTTAACAATAGTCACAACCTTTTCTTAGAAACCTATTTCTTTAATTAGGCCTCCTGATAAGTCCTTCAGAGTTTTTTCTTTCTTTCTTTTTTTCTCTCTCCGCTCATTATTTCTTACACACGTCTACCTGTAAAACGACTTCCTAGTATCCTACTGTGCATTTTTCCTTGTAGAAATACCACGTACTGTTTTTGCCTTAAATAGTCTGGTGATCCGGTGAGCTTATTTTAAGATCAAGAAGAAGCCTACGCTCACCGTGGTATCACAATGACTCACAGGTGGCGTAACAATGCTCAACATCCTGTTTCACTTCCAGGATGACAAATTGTCTTTATCTCTCCAAACAGGTGAACTTCTACCACGACCACACCAAACTCATCCTGTGCACCCAGCAGGACGACTACCTCCTGACGTACATCAACGAGGAGCGAGCATCCTCCACTTTCAAACTGAGTGCCCTCCTGAGTGCCGGCTGCACGTCGGAGCTGCGCAGCCGAATCGAATATGCGCTCGACATGCTCCAGCAGAGATGCAAAAAAGTGCCGTGAGACTCTTTTGTGTCTCACCGTGTGTGTGTGTGTGTGTGTGTGTGTGTGTGTGTGCACGCAAGCACATTGAGAATCTGTGAACTGAACTGAACAGAAGCAAACTGGAACTGTTAATTAATGTGGATGTGTTAATTAATGCTGAAAGACTGTTAGAGAACGTTTAATTGGATGGAAGTAGGTGCTGTGGCATGAAGATAGTGGAGGTTAAAGTGGGCAGGAGAAATGAATGTAGCATTGTGTTTTTAGAAAATAAGCTTGGAGATGAGAGACTGGGCTGGAACCAGGGGTTAAAGGAGGATAACCAGGGAAACTCAGAAGTGAAAGCTGGATTTAAAGCAAAAAAATGTCTGTTGAAGAGACCATTAGTTGTTTTTTTTTTTTTTTTTTTTTTTGCATGTCAGAGTGTGAATGTATGTGTGAGATCACTTCATTTGTTAGGAAATAGCAAATATTTATTATGTAAATAATTATTTATTTACTTTTATTAAATAATTAAACTAAGCTAATATTTAAAATTCTGAATGTTGTGTTTTAATTGTTACAGTATAATTCTTGGTTTCTATAGTATGTACCATTTATATATCCATTATAATATCCATTTATCCATTATCTATACAGCTTATTCTGTAAAACCTATTGCTGGGAACTTATGGCACAAACAGGGTACACCTGGGATGGCATGCCAAATAACTGCAAATCACAAACTCGCACAGTTGCACAAACAATCGCACATTACTGACTTATATATTATATACAAACAGCAATCAACCTACAATGCATGTCTTCGATCTGCTGGATGACTTAGAGGAATCCCACCAAGCACGAGCACACTTCACACACATGACACACCAGAGCTGAGATTCAAAAACCCAACCCTGGAGGTGCGAAGCCAAAGTGCTAAGCCACCGTACTGGAAGTGACAACCACATTAAAATAAGCAACATTTCTAAAGAATGTACATGTACAAAAGCTTTACATACAGCATCAGTAAGATTTGATGCATTCTTTTCTGTAAGTTAAACACATAATAGCATTATTAACTGAATGCCAAACAAATCAAGAAAAAAAAAAAGGATGCTGTTGGAAACTTACAGTATGTTTGAACTGTCTCATGGTCAAAAGCAGGTTAGCAACCATCATTATAACCATGACAACACCATGCAGCATACAGGGGAAAAATTAGCTGAATAACTGTCTAATTAAATAAATGTGAGGCATTTAAGTACAGTCATATTTAATAACGGTCATTGAGGTAATCACGTGTCTTGCTTTTTATTGAAGTGATTGGTAGATCATAATAGATCAATCATTATTGGCATAGACATAACATTACGTATATTGCTTTCATTGAGTCTTTCAACTCATGCATTTAATTGATTATGATCAGACAAATCAGCAAAATGCGTAACAGCTCCACCTAATCAGCTGATGTTAGATTAAAAGCTCTGTATCAAACATCGAGACACATCTGTCAGTCGTTTTATGACATCAGGCATACGCAATCCCCTAAATATGTTTCAGCTACTGATGAGTAAGATCGTCACTATGATCAATCCAGTGACGTATTCCTGTACATTACACTAAGCTGCTTTCCACCGTCAGCACCTACTCTAATAAATATTGAAAATGATCCTTGCCAACATGGCAAGTGTTGATTTTTTTTTTTTCCTGATTAAGATTCCTCACTTCTTCTGTGTTTACGTATGAGAGTCATCCCACTTTCTCTCTTGCTGAGTCTTCAGACGGAAGAGATTGTCAGATGGTCTACAGGCCCACACACCATCAGTATGGATGCTTCAGTGGCCTCGGAAAAATCTTTTTTGAAGCCTGCCAACATTTGTGTGGGCTTGTGTGTGCTTTAGCTGGAGCCACTGAAACAGAGTAGAAGGTTTGTCCATGTATATAACTGTGTGGGTTTCACCTCGCTCATCACCATGGGAAACATTACGTCAAACACAGGAAAAGTGAAGCAGGTTTTTTTTCCGACTTGCGAATACACGCCATCCCGGCAGAGGAAAGAAATGAGGTAATTAGAGGGTGCGGCGTAACCTTAAATGTTCATTCATCTACAGCAGCCACTTTATCATCCTCATGTTAGTGGTAGATGCAGAGTCTATTCCAAGATTATAAGGTGCAAGGTAGGAATACACCCTAGACATGACAGAAATCTGTTGCTATTGATTTCTGTCATGTCTTCTACTAACACGTTATTGAAAAGTGAGGCCAAGCAGACATTCAGAGAATGTGAAACTCCATGCAGAGCTACAGATTGAGCTTTAAACCGTGGTGATATGAGGTGGCAACTCCACCATATGAAAATGAAATGTTTCATATGTTGAAAGCTACAGTATTTAGAAGGGATGGAATCACCCATCACCAGTCCATAAGATAACTCAGTGTCGTTTCAATTCAAATTGCGATTCTTTAAGTATGAAGTTTTTATAAATATCTCATTTTGTTACAATTTTAAACCTTTAAAAAAGTTTAATGATTAATAAAATGCAGCCCTTTCCTTATAATTTTTTTTACTTAAATCCCAACACAGCACAGCATTTAAACAATACAAAATAACTTCAAATACAAGAGATGAACATTTAATTTAAAATTAAATTTAGCAAAAAAGCTATTTTTTACTGAGCAGAACATATCTTAATCCGCCATAATTATTATTTCTAAACCAGCTTAGCTAATAATTCCCTCGTACCACACAGGATGAAAATGTGTTAAGTAGTTCAGAGTGTACCTCCTGTAGGATTATAAAAACAAGACAACATTTTACCGACTCAAATCCACTCACATACAGTAGTTTGGAGCGATTATATCTGAGACTTATCGGTTATATCTGAGACTTATCAGTTATATCTGAGACTTATCGGTTATATCTGAGACTTATCGGTTATATCTGAGACTGATCGGCTGATCACCGGTCACAGCCGATCAAACTGAAAATCAGACAATATAATGGTCACTGGGTGATGCCTCTATTATAAATGTGAAAATATTTTTTTAAATATCGATTTTGGAGTCAGTGTGACGATAATCGTCACACAAAAGAATCGTGATTCATGACTGAATCGACTTTTTTTCCCCCATCTCTATTTGCTCATATTAACAACTTTACAAAACAAAAGTTTATTGCAAGTCCATAGTGATGCATGACGCTGGGCTGCCACAGAAGTACGATTAGTCAGAAGAACAAAACAGTCTTTGTTCCAGATTGGTTCAAAAAAAGAAACATGCCCAAACTGACTCCATTGGCTATGAATATCTGTTTGATAGCTCTCAAAATGCTGCCTTCCTCCAACACACGCAACATCTCTTCAATAAGGTAGCAAACTGAGTTGACGTCAGCAGCAGTGGTTTCCTAAGCGATTCAGCAAGCAAACTGCCTTCACAATTCTTTACGCACACAAATCAAAATCGTCATAACCATTATGGTCTGAAGCAACAACAGACCATGTTACTATGTTTTTTTAATTAAATTTTTTTAATTCACATAGTTACTGCAACAAAAATAACACTCTACTAAATATTTATTTTTCGGTACCGCACAGGGATTGGATCCGATTTTATATCTCATGATCTGAACCACCGCCTTAACCTGTGGACGTGTACACAGAAGACTGAGATGGTTACTGAAAGGATTTTCAGCATCAGATCTGCATCCGATTTTCCTTTAAACTAAATAAAAGTATTACTGTATATTTTGATATGTAGTGTATAATGGATGGCCCTTTCTCATTTCCTGTTTAGCAGAATATGCCACTATATAAGAAGAGGTTGAGAATGTATTCTATGTTTGTCTAGCTGCCTAAGTTCCAATGGCTTTTTAAGAGTGCAAAGGTACAGTGTACAGGTACATCTTACTAGTGAAAAATGTCCTTCAAAAAGTACAATTTAATGATTTGAACACTTACTACTAAATTGACTTTTTTTTATACAATGTGAGAATGCACAGGTATATACACCGACAGCCATAACATTAACATTGAATATCAATTATATACCAGTAAACTGTTGACAGGATCATGGGCACCCAAGGCTCACTCATGCCAATCTGGTCCAATTCCACAGAAATACAGCAGCACCAAAAAGGTAATGTTGTCCATGATAGAAAGGCACCAGAACACCCAGTGCACCAAAGCCCATGCAGCCCAACACTGTAGAGCCTAAATTCATCAGATCCCAATCCGATCAAGCACCTATGAAATGGGCTGGACAAGCAAATCCGATCCACATTCGCACCCCACCACAACCCACAGCCCCCAAGGATCCGCTGCCAACGTCCTGGTCCCAGACACCACAGTAAACCCCGAGAGGTCTTGTGGAGTCATACCCCGAGGGACCAGAGCTGCCCAAGCAGCATAAGAAGAGCCTTCACTATTTCGGCTGGCCTTCACTATTTTGTGTTACAATGTTATTATGGCTGATCATGTATTTTAATCTTCAGCACCACAGCAACAGAGTTACGCTCAGGGTAGTGCTGGCAGCAAGTCAAATCACAAGTTTATATTAATTCATTTATTCTGTTACTGTAGTAACAGCTAATTTACTGTATAGTGACATGGATGGTACAATCTAAGACTAATAATAACCTAATTAAATCGTTGTTATGTAAGAAAAAAAAAGCATGTGATTTACATTTTTGTTATTTATTTTTCAGAGTGAGTGGTGTTTTTTTGTTGTTGCAAAGTCTTCAGGACAAAGGACATTGCAGTGAGTGGTTGCTCAGTAACATGGAAAGCTGCGTTTCTGTCTTTAAAAAGAGAAAAACAGAGCAGCTGTTGAGTGAATGACAAATGTTTGTATCAAATACAAATGTTTGTATCAATAAAGAATAAT
Source organism: Heterobranchus longifilis (assembly GCA_028570985.1). Taxonomy (NCBI): domain Eukaryota; kingdom Metazoa; phylum Chordata; class Actinopteri; order Siluriformes; family Clariidae; genus Heterobranchus; species Heterobranchus longifilis. The sequence continues at coordinate 10,196,180 of JAOVVB010000032.1, forward strand.
ATTAATAACTGTTAATTTGTCGTGGCAATGAATAACATAGCGAGCATTATGATTTATATTATATTTAGCCAGGGCACAAATTCCTATTGAATTATCTTATATTTCCTTTAACATAGTAGCATGTTATTGTTAATCTAATCTAAACCATGAAAAAGATTTTAATTTAAAGCAACGTTATGCTACAGTTATTACAATTAGTGTAAATATTCATACTTTTTTTTTTTAAACCATACTGTATTCAAGACCATCACAGACCATGTGGGTCTTTCCCCAAACATACAATATCTTTGCATGCTGTAGAAGTACAGTTTCCCTTCACTGTATCTTAGAGACTTGAACTTGACAGTGTCCCTGGTCACAAAGTAATCTCTATGAGGACCAGGTTTGGAGTGAAGAAATTAAATCCCACGAACACCTGTTGGCACAACCTGTTGGCCACATAGTGTATGACCCAGATATCATCTCACTCACTCATCGTCTATACCCCATTATCCCGTATACAGGGTCACGGGGAGACTGGAGCCTACCCCAGGAGAGATGTCGGGCATGGTGTAGGGCAACCTGGACAAGGTGCCAGTTTATCGCAGGACTGTGGGAGGAAACTGGAGAACCCAGAGGAAACCCACCAAGCAGGGGGAGAACATGCAAACTCCATGTACACAGACCTGCGGCGGGAATAAAACCCTGGAGCTGGTGCAAGGCTACAGTGCTAACCACTAAGCCACCGTGCCGCCCTGACATTTTAAACTTAAACCAAGCCATTAAAGGTTCAAAAACAGAGTGAGGATTTTCAATGAATTTCAAACACCAGAATTTCATTCCAAACCTGTGAAAAAGCAATTGCCCCTAAACCTAATAACTGGTTGTGCCATCTGTGCCAAGCTTTTGCAATAACTAGCAGTTTTCATTTCATACGTTTTTCATATCGCAGTAGAGGAATTTTGGCCCACTCATCTATGCCAAATTGTTTTAATTGAGCTATATTTAAGGATTTTCAAGCATCAGCCAAACAGCATGTTTAAGGATCACAAACAGATTGACAAGATTTGACAGGGCATAATATTTTATTTTACAATGTTATGGCTGATCATGTATTTTACTCTCTAGCACCACAGCAACAGAGTTACTCTCAGGGTAGTGCTGGCAGCAAGTCAAATCACAAGCTTATATTAATTCATTTATTCTGTTACTGTAGTAACAGTTAATTTACTGCATAGTGACATGGACGGTAGAGACACCGCATAACCTAAGACCAATTGTATTTTGACTAGGCCACTCCAAAACCTCGGCGGATGGCGGATTTTGCCCAGTCTCTTTCTTATTGTTGAATCATGAGCACTGACCTTAACTGAGGCAAGTGAGGCCTGCAGTTTAGATATTGTTCTGGGTTCTTTAATGAGTTTCTGAATGAGTCATCATTGTGCTCTTAGAGTAACTTTGGTAGGCCGGCCACTCCTGGGAAGGTTTATCACTGTTCCAAATTTTCTCGATTTGTGGATAATGGCTCTCACCATGGTTCGTTGGAGTCCCAAAGCTTTAGAAATGGCTTTATAATCCTTTCCAGGCCAATGCATGTAAATTACTTTGTTTCTCATCTGTTCTTGAATTTCTTTAGATCATATTGCTTTTTTAGATCTATTAGGCTGCTTGACTTGGACAGACACGTTTTATTTAAATGATTTCTTGATTCAACATGTCTGGCAGTAATCACGCCTGGGTGTGGAAAGTGAAATTTACCCCAGCTTTAGAAAAATGATCTACTTGCTCACTCACTCATTGTTGTCTATACAGCTTTATTCTGTATTCAGGGTCACGGAGGGCCTGAAGCCTATCCCAGGAGACTTAGGGCACAAGGCCGGGTACATCCTGGACAAAGTGCCAATCCATCACAAAGGGACAGACACTTGAGACACAGACACTCGTTCTCACACTACGGGCAATTTGGGAATGCCAATTAACCTAATCTGCAGGTCTTTGGACTGTGCGGGGAAACCGGAGTACCCGGAGGAAACGCGCCACGCATGGGAAGAACATGCAAACTCCATTGTGGAAACTCCATGGAAATCGAACTCAGACCCTGGAGGTGCAAGGGGACAGTGCTAACCACTACACCACCGTGTCACCTATTCATGATTTAACAAGGGGGCAATTACTTGATCACATAGAGCCAGGTAGGTTTGGACATTTTTTCCCCATATACTGTAAATGAAATTATCATTTAAAAAACTGCATTTTGTACTTACACAGGTTATCTTTGTGTAATATTAAAATTTGTCTGATGATCTGAATCATTTAAGCGTGACAAATATACAAAGAAAAATCTCAGGAAGGAATCTCTTTTTCATGGCACTGTATATCCAGGATCCTGTTGGAAATAGTCAGCTATAGTAAAGGCCATTAGAAAAACCAGGGCCGGTGAGTGTTTACTTCATGAAGTTGTTAACGCATATCCAAATCCATATCCCTTGTTTTGTCAGCTGGATGGAAGAACAATAGTGTGAAAAGGAAGTGTGGTCAAAGTGAGGCCTGGCCTCACTGTAGTGACCATTTCAACTGTGTTTTTGCTCTTGTTTTGGCCTTAATGAGGCAGCATGAGGCAAAAGTTCTGAACCCATGCTGAAATCTGAAAGGCTAAGAGTATTTTTTTGCAAATAAAAGAGCCAAGGTGGAAATTTCTAATGTCCTAATGATGAAAGAGAATGAAAACTCAAACAGTTTGTTGTTATGTAAAGCCTCATGTGAGACAGAAGGATCACGTGTCTACAGTCTATTGTTCATAATGCGTCTTCGAGCAGTATGGCTGGTATGTTGTCTCACGCTTGTGGGCATGTGAGTGACTCATGCTTGGGGTCTGTCTGACTGTGAGAGGGCTGATTAGCAGATATGGTGTTGTTGGCGATTTATGGAGTGTCAGATCAGATGAGATCAGGGTGTAGATCTTTTCCTCTGCCTTTCTCCCTTCCAGGTGTGCAGCAATGAAATGAAGTCTGACTACCTGAATGTACTAAATGACCAGGTCATCTCATTAATGGATTTTTTATTCCCTGATTGCATCAGGCTCAAATTGAGAAAGAGTGCTTCTGGGAGCCTGAGGAATCAATTCTCAAAACCAATTCTCACACATGAATTGGCCAACTTAAAAGACCTTGAGATGTGCTGAAGAAGACTTTACAGACTGGTTAACCTCTCTCATCATCAGTACAAGATCTTGGCCTAATTTTGTATGTAACTTTGTATGGAAGTAAATGTTGTAACACTAAAGTTGCCAAAAGAATGCCATGGTGAATGCATGCCAGGTATTTGCCTTTATTGATTCAGTAGCCACTGAAAAAAACCTTAAATAAGTCATATAGTTTTAATAAATGATCATACACTTTATTTATGATTGATTTTTACTTTCATTGGCTGCTCTATAAAATATGTCTAATAACTTGTTGGTAGTCTTTCTTGGTGTATAGTGATGTGCCTTTCATTAACATTCATTTTCTGAGCTCAACACTGCTTTTAAATGAATATTCCGGTTGGTAGACCAAAGTGTAATCGGCTGTGGGAAACACAGAGTTACCTTCTTGTGTGGGTGCACATACAGGTGCATCTCAATAAATTAGAATGTA
>JAOVVB010000032.1:10203268-10218681 GCA_028570985.1 Heterobranchus longifilis
GCAGGAAACAGGTGTCAGAAATGACGCAGAGAGAGGGCCTCAGACAAAAAAATGCACTATCACACATATTCACACATTGGCACACACACTCACACTTTGGCATTTGTCTCCTCAAGCTGTCTAGTACTTTCAGGATAATGATAAGGCACAAAGTCACATTAGGCAAACTCTCTCTCTCTATCTCTCTCTCTCTCTATTTCTCATTCATTCTAAATTACTCTACTGTCTCTGAAGTGCACTCATTCATATGCACACGTGCTCGGCAGCTTCCGCTGACTTTTTTTCCATAGCATTGTTGGCTTATCAGATAAATCATCATAACTGTGTCCTCACTGTCCTGTTTTCTTTTTATGTTTTTTATGCTTTTTATGTTTACATGTCTCATTTTGGCACATGCAGCTGCGAACATCTGTCATCTCAAATACACATCATTTAATCACCATAATGCTTTCAGCACGAAACTATAGAACTATAAAAATAATAGATGCTTTTACATGTAAAAAGGTTGAATTTATAGGCATACTTCAAAAGCTTCAAACTTGCATGCACAGTAACCCTTGGAACAATTTGTCCTTAGTATATTCACCATCTGTTCAAAATACTTCCTAATTAGCATTCAGCCAGCAGCTACTAGGATTAAAGCCTGGTATTTGCTACGGAGAAAGCAACTGCTTTTTCACTGTCGTGTTTTGTCCATGATATTGCATGGACAATGTGTGACCATGCTGATCAAGCTATTCTTCTGTTTCAGCCAGAATGCACAGAACAAGGTGGACCGGGGGAGGATCAACTCAGTATGTGCGCGCGTGTGTGTGTGTGTGTGTGTGTGTGTGTGTGTGTGTCAGACAGGAAGATGGGGGTGGTACTGGTACTCAGACCTTACATGGTGCAGAGAGAACACCAATCTTCAGCTTTGAAGAATACAAACATGAACAAAGGATGATTACATTTATTTGACTGCACATCTAGGACCACTTTGCTCTTTCTATCTCCCTCTCTCTCTCCCTCTCTCTTTAATCTTTAATGAACACTAATGAATATGGAGTAATTAAACCCACTTTACAACTTTTCTTACTCTCTCACACACATACAGACAGGGTTTTGTTTTTGTCCATGTGCTCCAGGAAACAAGAAAACGCCAGACCTGCAAACCAAAACAAATATACACACTGATATCACACCATGGATATAACAATAAAATTGAGGCCAATGGTGAACATTGTATTGATTCCCATTCGTACGACCATGTAGGACCTCCACCCAACACTCACACACTCATTCACACACTATTTTGTGTGATTAAATTTGGGAACGCCAATTAGTCTTTACTGCATCTCTTTGGACTGTGGGAGGAAACCAGAGAACCCGGAGGAAACCCACCGAGCATGGGGAGACCCAGGGCCTCTGGCAGCAATGTTATGCGACAATAATATGAAGTCATGCTGATGACCCGTAGTTTACTGAATGACCATGTTATCAGATAAGTTGAGTTTTTCTTTCCTGATGGCACAGGAACATTTTAGGACTCAGATTGTATATACATAATTACTCTTTTTGTACTCTTTTTTTTTTTTTACTATCTACTTCTATTATCTTCTTGTGACTTATTTCTAAGCTTCATCAATAAGAATATAAATATTTATCATGCCAATAGAGCACCTTAAAATTTTGAGAGTGGATCTGGGAGTATGAAGAATAATTTTTTATACATGAACTGGGCACTACATTGTACACTGTTATTTACCTTTAGGCATTTGGCAGACAGCCTTATCCAGAGCTTACATTTTTTTTTAATCACATTATACATCTGAGCAGTTAAGGATTAAGGGCCTTGCTCAAGGGCCCAATAGTGGTAATTTGGTGGTCATGGGGTTTGAACCTGGAACCTTCCAATCTGTAGTCCAATGGCTTAACCACTGATGTATACACACTAATGTATACACACTTTAGAAAAAGAATAACTTGTATAAATATTTTAATACTAAATTTATTGCTCTACATTATATTGATATATATGTTAATATTATGAATATTATATTAATATAATATATATGATACTATTTTTCTTTTCCTGAAGTGTGAATCTTTTTGAAAAATCCCCTTTGCTGCAGTTGGAGGTCTCCCAAGACAAGAGCAATGTTGCCTTGAAGCCTTGAAAACAAACCACACACAAAAAAAAAATCTAAGAAGAGATGGCACGTTAAGATCATTCTCTTTTGTAATTTGTTTGGATTCGCACCATTAATAAGATTCATTTTGATCATGCACTACCACTTGGCATCCATCAGACGTTTCTCAAGACACAGCTATATTTTCTCTGGTATTCTTTAAAACTAATGAATTAGCGATTGCTTTAAGCTCTCGCACTGTGCGAATCTTTGTAGGTTGTAAATGAAGTACTAACTCAAATAAAGTAGTCAAACATCTCACATTTTATCTCAATGTAAAATTGTGTCCCAAATTTAATAGGGAAATTGGGTCGTGCTGAAACTCAATCCATAGGTTTGATCGACATTTTCTCAATATTGTGCTTCACAGTTCCCAATATGTACAGTAAATGGTATTACAGTATTAATGTTTTTAGACATGCACGATTGACATACACAGTCCTATGTAGTTAAAAGTTGTTATCTCTAATAAACAACATGGTACCAAGGCATCTTTTTTTTCTTTTTCTTTTGTTTTCAAAATGCCAGTCTAACAGACTTGCAGCATCATGAAAATTGAAACTGCTGGTCTTACAGTGATAAGCCTAATGCCTAAGTGGTGGTCACACTTTGCCCAAATGGAGCAAAATGGCTTTAATTACAAGCTGTGATTCAGAAAGGAATGGCATGATAGCAGTAGCTAAATGGCTTTTTTATGTTCTTTTTTTTTTTTTTTTTTGAGATGTGTACCCAGTCACATCAACAACGCTACAGTCTTTTGTGGCCTTTCCTTCATAACTGGCATTTCTTCACAAATTCACCTTAGACTACTAAGACCCTTGGAAGTCAATTAAATTTCAAATAAAACTGAAAGCAATATAAAAACCATAACAACTGGGGTGCACTTATCAGTACTAATGAACTGCTGACAAGAAAATTGCCTCATCTGATTGTTGGAAGACATGCACAAGAAAAACCTTTTATCACTAATAGCTGCTTTGATCACTAGTAGTAATTGATTGTGTTTTTTTTTTTTTTTTTTGCAGTCAGAAGACAGGAATTAAAAGAGCTTTGACGGTTGCTTCGCTTCCAAATTCTTCTCCAGGACACTGATTTGAGCAAAGCACTATGCAATAAGATGAAAAATGTTGTGATATGATGTGGAATGTAAACACCAGATTCAAAAACTTGCACTACAACAAGCACACCTTCTACATAAAGCCTTAAAGGCCAGTTGCCCTAAAAGTAACATGTTAAAGGAGCCGTGGGAATTTAATTTAGCAGACTTTTTTTTACTCTTTTTTTTTTTTTTTTTACTTTGCATGCACAAAGAGAACAGTCTGATTGTACTGAAAGATTGCTTTGATGACAGTAGTACGCTTCCATCACAAACAGGCCCCTGTCTTGCTTGTTTAGTTATTCAAATCAAGAATGAACAAAGGAAAGAACAGAATAAGGCAGGACAGGATTAGATTTAAGTAACCAGAGGTAAGTGAAGAAAAGACTAATTAGAGAGTAAGAGGACAAGTATAATGATCAGGTACACTACTCCTGTAAGAAGGATGTGAAGAAAACAGCTCTCAAAAGTGTATTTTTCATCAACATGGTTCTGCATTGAAACTGAATATATACTTATTTTCTCCAAACCCTAGGAATATGCTATTTTTACAACTCACCTGCTGGATTTAGTTCCTGGCAGTAGGTAGTTGGGGTAACGTGACGCAAATTGGGTTGATAATAGGTAGTCCAGCATGCTGGGCTGGGGGTGTGTATCTGAAAGGTTATATCCACATGCCTTCTGAAATTTTCTGCAATCAGCAACAAAAATCAGCAGTAGTTAGCACTGTCGCTTTGCACCTCTAGGGTCAGGGTTTGATTCCTGCCTCGGGGTCTGTGTACATGACACATGACTTTTGCATGTTCTCCCCATGCTTGGTAGGTTTACTCAGGGTACTCCGGTTTCCTCCCACATTCCAAAGACATGCAGACTAGGATAATTGGCGTTCCCAAATTGCCCGTAGGGGTGTGAATGTGCATATGAATGTTCTACCATAGTTGTAAAATATGGGAATAAATACAATGGTCACCATTTGCCTCCACGGTTCCCTAATTGGACGACAAAGGTTCATGGATGGATTTTAAATAATATTTTTAGCAATTTAATGCATGCATCAACTTTTTGCTTGGAATATTCTGTATTATAATAATCCGTATGCAGTTTAGCAGTGATCCATGAGTGAAGGTGAAATTAAAACCTTAATAATATGAATTCCCTATCTCAACCAGAGTGACATTATCGTGCAGTATTACAACCTTTTAGTTGTCACCACAATACTGAACAGTAGGAAATACATGGGCAAAAGTATGTCAACACCTAACCATTTCACACATATGGGAATACATCCCCAAGCTCTTTTCACAAAGTTGGAAGCATGCAGTTGTCCACAACTAGATATTTAATAAACACATATATGACCAGCCTCATCAAATCAGGTATTAATTAGCATTTTGGGTGATTTGAGTTATGCAGATTTAAGCTCCATTTTGACGCCAGGATTATTAATGTATCAGGTCCGGTTGCTGAGATATGGCCAGTGCAAGGTTGTTTATTCAGGATTTCCCTGCTAGCCCTAAAAATAACTTTGCCAGCAGCATGGTTATATTGTGAAAATAGTTTTTCTATCACAACAGCTTGGATAGTGTTCATTTAAGAGCTTTAACAACTTTCTTAGTTGTTAAAGGTTTTTATTAACAGATTTTTGCCAAAATTGAAGAATTGATACATTTCACCTACTGCACACTATTGGCCATAGTGCAAAACTAACCTACTGTATGTGACTTCATGCCTAACTTGATACGATGGGGCACATATGATTGTAATGGTTAAGTGTCCACATCCTATTAGCCATATAGGGTACTAGTGTAAGTAACTGTCATTAATGGGAAAAAAGTTTGAAGAAATAGTTAAAAGGTTAAAGCTATGATGATGCTGTTGTTATTCTAATGGTGAAAATACTAATAAAAATAATTATTTAAAATGATTTTCTATATATCTATCAGTGCCGGTGTTTGTTGACATTGATAAAGAAGCTTATTTGAAAGTAGATTATTACATCAGGTTCGATTCCCATCTCTATGTGCATGATGTTTGCATGTTCTTCCCATGCTTGGTGGGTTTTCTCCAGGTACTCCAGTTTCTTCCTACAGTCCAAAGATATGCAGGTTAGGCTAATTGCTGTTCCCAAATTGCTCAGGTTGTGTGAATGAGCTTGTGAGCGTGCATGTTCTCGTGCCCTAAGTTTCCTGGGATAGGCTCCAGGCCCCCGCAACACTGTATACACGATTAATTGGTATAGACAATGAGTGAGTGAATATTAAATCTGGCTCTTAACTGTTCATGACATGATTTCACTTATGGGTAAACCTTAGATATCTAAGTACTGCAAATGTTTCAATAAAAAAAAAATTTGTGTGATGCTGTGAGAAAATCTGGCTGGACAGACATACAGACAGACATACAGACAGAAAGTTTTCTGAGACTGGTTTCGAGTCCCCCAGTGTATGAAACATAAAAATATAATTGAAAGAGCAAGTTCTGACCAATTTCCCAACAAAACCTTTCTTTTATTTATACAGATGAAGTTGGAGGAAGACAGTAATGGATGTCCAGTACTGAGGTCAAGGAAATCCTGGGGAACTTTGCCTGTTGACCCTCTTCCTGCCTCATGGTCACCTCTTTTGTCACATCTGCATAAGCAGTTTTGCAAGCGAGATGTTTTATTTACTTTCCATTCACAAAACTTGGTGCACACTACACTTCCTGCCTTTTCATGTACATTGTGTGAATTGCTACAGAAATTCACATGCATAGGATGGTGGATGAAATTAACTAACAGTGAAATGGCACGAAAAATACTCAGAACATAACCCCTTTGCACTGAATCCTTTGTTACATAAGACAAATATCAATATCTGTGTATCTGGTGTGTGTGTGTGTGTGTGTGTGTGTGTGTCCTCATGAGAATTGAAGAGGGCAGAATAAAGATCTTCACAAGCCTGTTTCAAGGTTTCTCATGTCCATGAGGAGGCTTTTGAAGCTTTTGAACAGTGCAGCTTTCAATGCAGTGCTTTCTGCTGAAGTACAGTTTCTTTTTGATATTAATTACTACAGAGATGAATGAGATGTGGTCGTGATAATGTAAAGGCTTTTCACTAACCCGGATTAGGTCATGAAGAGTTTTAAGATGTCTGGTGGATCTAAATAGCATGAAAGCATTATTTTTCTTTTCAATATTTGGTGTCACACCTACAAATTCATAAAATTGTTTAAGAAAATCCATAGGCTGCATATGTAACCATGCCTCTATGGCTTTAAGTGGAGAACTGGCAGAACTGTTTTGTTCCACAACTGCATTACATTATCCTCTGATCCATTTTAAACAATAAGAGTGGCCCAAGTGGGATCCTCTATATCTAATAGTATTCATGAGAAAAAAAATTCCTACAGTAAATTCATTAATATTACACAATATTGATGATAAATATAAGTACTGTACCCTATATGACATTATAATCTCTGCATCTACTGAGGATGTGAGTCAATCTACTTGACTTACTCAATGTCGCCAAACTCTACTGAGTACAGTAATAACTCAAAAGACCAATACTGTTATCAACTGAGGAAGGACAGGGTTTGCTTTCCAGCCTGAACCCAGCCACTGGATGTAGGATACAAGCCCTGATCGAATTGGACGGTTGCATCAGGAATCTGTGTATGCAGATCAGATGGTCTGCTGTGGCCAGACCAACATCAGATACTCTTGCAGTGCAAGAGCAATGGTTACTGAATGGTTACATAATTTACGTAATTCCATATGTGTTATTTCATAGTTTAAAAAATAAATCACTAATAAAAAAACAAAGAAATTTGCAAGTGATCCCAAACTTTTGAGCGCTAGTGTACATGTGATGATGTTGTATTTAGTATTTAGCTTTGAATCTAGAAAAGCCATTATAGTTTCAGAAAGTAACAGTGTTGGTGGTCTAAAACCCATTGAATTTTTGACATGTTATTGAGCTGTGACTCAACTATGCCAAAGGAAAACTTGAGGAAGAGGAGTCTTAAAGGAACTCATCCCCACTCTAGGTCACAATGAATAGTGAAATTCTAAATCAAAGAGCTATTTACAGCCTAAAAGCTATTTACAGTTACATTCCCTCTGTACCGGACTGCCGTCCAACTGTATTCCTGCCTTGTGTCCGGCGTTCCCATAATACAATATAGATCCACAGTCAGCCTTAAGAGGATTTAATAGTTCTGAAAGATAAATCAATTAGAAAAAAGAAAAAAAACACAGCACACATAGAACCTAACTAAACATTAAGTCCACTGAAGCGTGGCTTCATTAGTGTTTTCTTTATTTGGCAAGCTGGAAGCAATACCGTAAATAAGGCTATTTCGGTGGCACAGTGGAGATCGAAAGTAGAAAGTCCCTAATGGGCTTTTCTCCATTTTGAGGACTACAGCTCAATATGGCTTAAGGCAGAGTTGCCAAGTAAATTTTAAGCACAAAAACTCACAGGCTAATAATGGCTGAGATGAGTCACGCAGCAGACGGTTGCACTTCTAATAATGGGCTAGATGGACTGTGAAAAGCAAATCACTGTGCATGCGTACGGTGCTTCCGGAACATCTTCTGCATTTAGACTGTGTTTAAATAACATGAAATTGCTACAAGCTTTAAAAAAAGCAACAGGTCCCATTTTACACACACACACACACTCACATACACACAAAAAAAAAACAGGACATGATGAAAAAAGAAAGCAAAAAAGGAACAAGTTTTGAGCTAGTAGTGTAATAATGTAATTTGTTTATCATACATTTCGATAGTTCACAATAACATGGATAATGACATTGTTGTTGTTGTTTTTCCTCTAGTAAAAGCCTTTGACCCTGATCATGAGAAAGTCAACCAAGTCAAAGGGAGTTCCCAGATCTAGATCCTGTTTTGCCTTTTCCATTTGATTGTTTTGGGAAGCAGCTGGGCATGACATATTGACTGAGCAGGGTTGCCAGTTCTATGCATATGGGCTCCTTTAGTATTAGGGTTGATTTTTTTAAAATTACTTCAAGTTAATTACATACATGTTTGGTAAGCAAAATGATTTTAACAGTAAATGCACATTCATGCATATGTATGTATGTATGTATATACAGTATGTATGTATGTATAGTATATCAGATTCTCTAAAATGCATGCAAGTTCCAGTAAAATAGATGATGTGAACGATACGTAATTAAATCTCCATAACTATTATTCATTCAAGAAATCATGCGTTAAAAATGAAACTGCATGCACTATATGTGTGTGGAACATACTGTACTGAATAGATGACATAGATAAAGTTGATCCGACATTTCTTAGGGTGAATGAGATGATGTGTTAGTACAGTAGGAATAACGTACTGTAATGTAATATATTTTTTGCTTATGTGTATAAACAGTATTATTTTTGTGTAAATCTTTGTTATTAATTATACTGAATTTTGTTGTAACTATTGCAATACATTTCCAAAAGCTAGTCATGAACTATGTCATGAAACTGTTTTTAAGAGGGTCAGATTTTGAACTGAGCAACTGGAATGGAATTGGTGGCCATCAGGCTGGTTTTCTCACACGGATTTGGCAACCATGCCTGACCTTCACTGTTATTCATTCCCAGTACAGAAATACACTTTGCAGTAATTTTGGTATGATTGTATGAACAGTATGCGTGTGTGTACGTTGATGTTTGGGTTGGAGCTGTTGTATTTTGATAAGGACCAAATACACATGTTTGTACTGCACATGCAGCTGCAGCTTTTGTATAAAAAAAAAACTAAAAGAGTCAAAATGCCTCAGATTAAGATTAGGTTTTGAGTTTGAGTTAGATTTATGTAAGCAGGACATCAAGTGACTTAGAGTAAATGTATATATTTTAACTATCCCGCTATTAACAGAATTTTAATATGTGTCTGGAAATTGTGTGAATAATAGTGAACCACACTTGAAGCAGCTGATATCATATGATAATCAGTAATGGTGATGCCATGCATCATTTTTGCCCATGTGACAATGTGCACAGATTGCATCTGTGTCTAGCATTAGTAATACATTCTGCGACAGATGTTGGACTGATATGTTAAGATATGACATGCTGCATGCTTTCGAGTATTATGAATACAGCATAAAACAGCTTTGCATATGCTTCATAATATAATTTTGCTTTTGGGTTAATCAATCTATCTATCCATCCATCCATCTTTTGCAAATATTGTTTTGTACCCCCCTTTGTTTGCAATATAGAATCGTATCTCAGTGGTAAATGTTCTTTCAGTTGCAGATATCTGTAATCTCAAATCTGTTTCATCTGCACGCCACCTGAGTTGCTGCAGTAAACAGAAGTATTTCACAGCTACAGACATTTGGCATTTCCCTTATTTGCAGTCATCATGCATTTTAAACCTCTGATTCATCTAAAAGGGGTGATTTCTTTTGACTTAAAAAGCTTTAAAGTGGATAGTTGATGGTGATGATGATGATGATGATGATGACAAAGCAACATAAGTTCAACTCCTCTTCATTTCCCAGGTAGAAAAACTTGCACCTACAGATGACAACTTTATTGGCTTCCCCATTTGTGATCGCAGTGACTAAGCAGTGTCAGAACACGTTTTCATGTCAGTCACAGTCAGTCCATAATGTGTTGGGACATTCCCACAAGCGAGAGCATGCCTCACGCACACAGATGGCTGATATTTAGACATCCTTGTAAATTATTTCTTCAAACATGGCAGTTGAGGTCTGAGTTTGAAACAATATTCTTACCTGAATAGATAATGAAAATCAACCCTGTTTGGAGCTCTACTGCTGTAATGAGCAGCAGTAATGAGCAATACAAGCGATACAAATATAATATGTTGGATATCAAGTTGAATTTATTATTATTAGTTTTCTTTTTTTATATATATAATTTATTAGTTTTCAGTATGAAATTAAGATTTTGCAAAGCCTATTTCTAAGCATATGACATAAATACACATATCTTATTGGCAGATACTTTACTATACATACATATAATTCAATGGAGGGCACGCATACACACATACACACACATACCCACACTCTACAGACAATTTGGGAATACCAGTTAACATAATCTGCATGTCTTTTGTGACTGTGGGAGGAAACCAGTGTACTTGGAGGAAACTCATCAAGCACCCTGGAGGTGCAATATCTATATATGTATAGAGAGAGAGAGAGAAGGGGAGAGACAGTCAGCCAAAAAATGTATACACACTCCAGGAAAATTGTATAAATAATTGAATACAAAATGTATTGCTATATTGCAAATCCAAAATTCTACCTCTTACTTTGCTTTTCAAAATGTGTCTTCAGATTAGTCATGTCATTTCCCACAACATTCCCATAACACATGCAAGCTACCAGTGACAGAGGACGGTGCTGCCTGCCAAAACCCACATTCAAAACCAGTCATGGTAGCACCTTCTACAAGAACACACATCTGCTAACATTATGTCATCTTTAACAACCCTTGGTCTCCTTAGTAATTGCTTCTAAGACGTTCTGAACCGTATTGCGTTTTAATCTTTCATTGTTGGGTTTTGATCTTTTATTACTGCTAGCTATGAAGCATGAGCTTCCCCCAGCATGCTGACGGGTTCATCACTCACCTCAGTGCTTTGTTCATAGCTAACAGGAGCTACAACACAAACTAGCTTCAAACACAGAAACAAGGGCACTAGTTGGTGTGTGGAACAAGAAATTCCAACTTACACCCTACATACAGTAACACACTAGCTTTCCATTTTATACCACTTGGGATTCTACCCTAACAGTTAGTAAATGGAATTAATGGAGACATAAAGAGAAAGTTAGGAGATTTAGAGTACACTTGGTTTGATTTCCAGCCAATGCTCAAACCCCAGCCATTGGATGCAGTACTGGTCTCAAGCCCGGATAAAATGGGAAGGTTGCGTCAGGAAAGGCATCCGGCATAGAATCTGTGCCAAGTTGTTGTGCTGACCAGTTTGTCCGCTGTGGTTATATTTTTTGCTTTTTGGTTACATACTACTGGCAAGAATTAAAAACTACTTTCACCCCTGGTCACAGGGCATCATAACACACCTGGAGTAAAGTCCTATCTATCTATGCCCTCTTCTGCATGCATGACTTCACAGACACCTACAATAAAATAAAAGAGAGAAATGCCATCTGTCCCTTCAAGAGAGCCTGGCCTCAGATTGCTGCGCCATCATCATGTTTTGGATTTACATTCTCCAGACAATCGGAAGAGTACTTTTCTGTTGCACTCTTGAAAAGACTAGTTTATTGACTTGTGGCACTAATTATGTCATTCTATATTTTATTAACATGCACTATTTGCATTATGTAAATGTAGTGCATCACTTCTTTCATTCACACACTACGGGCAATTTGGAAACAGCAATAGTTTAATCTGAAAGTCTTTGGACTGTGGGAGGAAACTGGCGTACCCAGAGGAAACCCACCAAGCATGAGGAGAGAGATGACAATAAAACCCAAACTGACTTGATAACTAGAACTGGGCTGTGTTGCTACTTCATGGATTCAGGGCCACTGGTTTGATCTTTGGCTCTGGTTACTGCCTGTGCAGAATTTTGTATGTTCTCCTGGTGTCTGTGTGGGTGTTCTTCAGATTCTCTAGTTTCCACCGACCTCTCAAAAACATCTTCGTAGAAACAGTACCAGTCAAGAGTTTGGACAAACTTTCTAATTCAATGTTTTTTATTTAGTGTTTTATTTTCTACATTCTAGAATGATAATGGAAATTTCAAAACTATGAAATAACATATATGGAACAACAACAAGTGTTACTTTAAGACATGAAGGTCAGTTGTTCTGGAATAGTTCTCACAAGAATAGTATCGTCAAGTGTTTTACACTGTAGAAAGAAATAAAAATCAGGAAAGACCCATGAGTTAGGATGTGTACCCAAACTTTTGACTGGTAGTGTAAATTGTCTACACATTTGTTCATGGTACGACTTGTGTCTAGTCCAACCTGTATTTCCATCTTTACGTTCATGGAATAGACTTCTGATTCACCTCAACTTTAGCAAAATAAAAGTAGTTAATGAAGATGAATGGATGACAACTAGACCTCAAAGGTATTTGTTAATGTGTTCGTCTCAGTTAGTGTACTGTATAAACGTATACGCTTTTTTAGGCTTTAAACACTGTAACTATTTCAATTAATTAGTACCAAAACGCAGCTGTAACTCTCAGGCTAGGCATCACAAGGGAACCCCATCATCATTGCAGGGGTTTTCACTCACCCACATACTCTGAACACTGACTCACACTTAGAGGAATAACCCCGGCCTGCCATTTATGGTTTGCTTCCTTTTTGTCCATCTCTTCCTCACTTTTTAGAACATATTTTCATTTATCCACTGAGTCAGTGCTTTGCTGCATTAATGACGCATTGGAAGAGTGCTTAACCCTTCGTGACTGCAGTTGAGATATTCCTGCGAGCATCATCAGCACACCACTTACGTTACATAAACTGGAAAGGAGTAGGTGATCGACTCCTGCACACACTCCACTGGACACAATGATCAAACCCTACTAATTATATCAGAATTACAGCTGAGGGAATAACTACATTAGTATGTATCTGGCATCCCCCCATATATTTTGTTCATGAGGAACTAGAGGGCTGATGGGCTGGGAGGGAGAGAGGAGGATGCTGGAAGCATCTGCAGAGGATGTAGGAGGCCCTCTTCCTCGGAGAGACAGGAAGCAAAGGCATGAAAAATGTTAAGCTCCAGTAAAAATACTACTTTTCTGATATACATGCAGTTTTTGTGTATACAAACATACAAATCTGTACATTTTTAAGTTTGTAATTATATATTATATAATTATATACATTGTAATAATAACAAAAATATTTCATTTACATTGTTTAATATCTTGAGGAACTCACATGGCTCACCGATGGTGTGTGTGTGCATGTGTGTGTGAAGCGAATCATTACATGTAAAGTTAACTATTTTAAGCCTTTTTTTGTTTTATTTTGATCATTATAGCTCAAAGATCATGAAAAAAAAAACGTATCCCATATTGTATTACCATACTGTATTCCCAAAAATCAATTCTAAAAGGATCTACAATATAGATCTGAAAATTCTTCATTTTTGCACTCAATACCTGTTCAGAGTGGGTCGGGTGTTTCACATCTTTCTCTTGACAGTATCTCATACTGTATATTCTCTATGGAATTTAGGTCAGGAGAGCTGTCTGGACAATCAAGTACAGCAATATCATTGTCAGCAAACGGGTTAGTTGTAGTTTTGGGACTGTTAGTAGGAGCTAAGTCCTGCAGGAAAAGGAAATCAGCATCTCCATAAAGCTTGTCAGCAAACGGAAATCTCCTGGTAGATGGCTGTGTTGAGTTGATGGTTCAGTTCTGGTGTAGTTACTAAATTTAAACCAATGATGGAATATAATGCATGTACAATCATAATTAAATACATCCAATTAAATACATACAGTGGAGAACATTAAAAAATACATATATATATCTTATATCTGTATAGAATATATAAAAAATATCTGTATTTTTTTTTTTTTTTTTTGCTAATGCACATGACAAGACAGTTGTTGCAGTTCTTCCAGAACAGCTGACCTTTGTGTCTTAAAATGTGTGATTTTATTTTTGGTAATAGAAAAATATTTTATATGATTTATAAATTTAGAAATGTCAAGAATTTATGACCTACTTTACATAATTGTTTTACAACTTCATAACAAATATAAACAGGCTTCATTTTGTTATTATGTTAAGAGAATTCATGAAAGACTTGGTTTTTACAAGTTATTTAATTTTACAATTATAAATACAATACAAGGTAATTCAATCTGCTCATTACCATGTGACTTTTTTGAAGATCTTCATCTATTGTTTATATGAGTAACAAATAATAACAATTCTTACTTTATGTTCATCAAAGGATGGTTGAGCCAGAGAACAGTATAATTGTTTGCTTATCTATAGCTGGATATATAGTCATGGCTGCATGACTTTCCCATGCTTATCAGACTGTGGGAGAGGCATCCTGAGGCAGCTCTGCCCATGTGTGAGTAAAGCTACGGCCTGTCTCACATACTATACTAGGACTTCTTGGTATAAGAAGAGAGTAGTATGGGAGAGGAATATGTGCTGAACACAATGATGTGAAACACTGGCAGCACCCAGGTCAGTGTGCTCTCAGGGTGCAGTCATGATGCACATCTGAGTCCGGAACAAAGCTCTTACAGTAATAAGTGGTAACAAGCTGAGCTTCATGATTACATCATCAGTGGAAATCACGATATGAGTCACCTCCATTTAAATTGAGACATTTAAGTATCATTAACTTAACCACACAAAAGGCTCAAATGTATGATGTACATGTATTTCTGCTGTTACTGAGTTAGTAAAGGTTGTTAAGTTTAAATCTCAAAGTTTCTACATAGTGGAGAAACATTAAGGAGTTTCTAGAATGGCCAACGATGGGGACATTTTGTCTTTATTTTGTTAGAATGGATGAGGGCTGAGTGGCTTTAAAAAGCATCAAAACTCTAGGATGTAGCAGGTGGGGATTGCCCTTTTCTGTTATTCAATTTTTTTTTTTCTGTAACAAGAACCTGCATTGTGTAATGTATAGATCTTGCTAGATTTTTTTCTCCCAGCAATATTTTGACTGCATTTACCTGTTTTCTCAAAATATCTTGTTTTCCATGCAGTAAGTTTTTTTCTATCATTTGTGCGTGAATAGTCGCATAATTTAGTTATCTTTAGTAACAGTTTCATCATGTTCATCACTGGAATAAATCTAGAGCCTATCCTGGAAACACTGGGTGTGAAACAGGAACACACGCTGGATGGGACACAAGCAGACCATGCATATATGCTGAATGTAAATTATGTTATAGTATAAAAAGTATAAAGTAAAAGAAGTGATTTAAAGAAAATGGAATAAATATGTCTCCTAATTTCTTTTTTCCAGTGGGAAGTTTTTACCTTTCACAGCTGATTTCTTAATTTAAAAGAATAGTTGAATCAGGAATTCGTGATGTGCATTACAGTACTTTTTTATGTCTAGTTCCCAACCAGATATGTGATTGTTTTAGTGAAGAAAATTGCCGTGGCTATCTAGATGGTTTTAAACATTTTCA
>JAOVVB010000032.1:10218781-10234047 GCA_028570985.1 Heterobranchus longifilis
AATAAAATAAGGACCATAATTAAAAGTTAAAAAAATAAATAAATAAATCATCACTGAGCCTTAACCTCTTACTTGCACAATTAAAATCAGAATCAACAAAAGTGTGATCTCTGTGAATTAGGTGGTTGTCAGATGGGCTGGTTTGATCATTTTAAAAACCTTTGTTGCATGGGAGTTGTAAGTCCCAAGATCATCACTCAAGACTTTGCACATAGAAAAACAACATATAGAACAAAAGAAAAAAAAAAATCCCATAACTGGAGGGTCCACTGGCTGAAACATCTTGGTAAGCAAAAAAGCCTCTCACAATGCACAACCCATCAAACTTTGAGGTGAATATGCTCCAAGAAAGACCACATCAGTCAGGAACAAGAACAGGCATCTGAGGCCATCACGGTTACAGACTCATGCACACTGTACAGTACTGGAAAAAGGCCAGTTGTTTTTTTAACAAATCTTCAACTGTCCAGTTTGGGTGAACCTGTGCTCAGGGTAGGAGCGCATCCCAATGAGGTCTTCTGCTGTTGTAGCCCATCAACTGCAAGGTTTAATGTTTATTTGTACAAAAGCATCTCAGCATGCAATACTCAGACCAGCCCTTCTGACACCAACAACCATGCCATGATTAAAGTCACAGAGGTCACGTTTTTTCTCCCCGATGTTCTAATGTAAACATTAACTGAGGATCTTGATCTGTATCAGCATACTTTTTTTGTACTCTGCTGTTGGATAAATGCATAAATGTATACCAATGTTCCAAATAAAGTGACTATAT
The DNA here is from genome assembly GCA_028570985.1 of Heterobranchus longifilis. Classification (NCBI taxonomy): domain Eukaryota; kingdom Metazoa; phylum Chordata; class Actinopteri; order Siluriformes; family Clariidae; genus Heterobranchus; species Heterobranchus longifilis. The sequence goes on from JAOVVB010000032.1 coordinate 10,219,557, forward strand.
TGTGATTGTACATTGTGTGTAATTTTATGGTTACCAGGATGAAGCTAGGGTTGTTGCGGTTCCTCCAGCTGAAAGATGGGACACTGACCTCCAGGAAACGATTCTCATGGGAAACCTCACAGCCGCTGTGTGTGTGGCCACTTAGAATGAGTCGGGGCTGGAACCACCACAGTAACTAAGCATTAAAGAGAAAACCTGATTTTATTTAAAATTATCATACAGTACAATTTTTCACCACTAGTTCAATAAAAAGTGGTAAAATTGTTTGGTTGGTCAGCTGTGGCAATCCATCAACAGGAGCAGCCGAAAGTCTGAAAACAACATTGATTAATCGGATTGCAAATGGCACACTTACTCAAGAGCTCTTATTTAGTTATCAGCTTTTAAATTTAATTTTACATTTTTGTGTATGTTGTAACAATCAAGATAATAAAGATGAATAATTTAAAATATCTTTTAATGAACTTTTCTGATGAAACAAAATCTAAAACCAAGGAAAAGCAAAGTAGCAACAATAAAATATAACTCTAAATTAAAGTTTAAAGATGGTGGATGGCAATTATGGAAGTTAAGTCGAAATGTTAAAGTAATTAAGTCTGTGCTGAAGAGGCATCATCAAGTAGCATGGGTGGGGGTCAAGCTTGGTGAAGTGTGAAGGGCCCCGAAAGTGAGGTAAGTGAGAAAAGGACACACCTGAGAAAAATATGGCAAATGCGTGTGAGTAGGAGGGCAGCTGGGCAGGTTAAGGCATTACACTAGTGATCAGAAGGTCTATGGTTAAAAAAAAGTTGCAACTTTTAGGCCCTTAAGCAAGGGCCTTATCCCTCAACTGCTCAGATGTATAATGAGATAAAAATGTTAGTCACTCTGGATAAGTGCATCAGCCAAATGCAATAACATAAATGTAATTTAAATGTAAATGTGTACATTTCACTTAAAAAAGTTGATTGAAGAGGACTGGCAATAATAGCCTGACTCACAGCAACACAAGGTTATTATTCACATTCTCTTCAGGTGTGAATCCTTTTCCACTTACCCGACTCTTGCATCCTTCACAAAGCAGTGCTTGGCCACATCCCCACCAGCACAAAATCTTTCCCTCTGATTCCAGCAGCTGCTTTGCTCGAGTTAAGAGTGAAACGTTCCCACACAGCCTAACACCTACAAACTCTGAGCATAGTTTCAACCATAGTTTCAGCAAGTAATCAACCATTACATTTCTTGGCAACTAATTTGGCAATTAAATTATTGATTTTAGTTTTTTATTGTACACCATTTTTTTCACATTTTTGTTCATTCATGTTTGTCTCCATAATACGACCTCACTTACTGTTTTACACCTTCGTCGTAATATTTGCATAATTCATAAAAACACAAACAATATTGTTCCACCACCAGAGGTGAATCAGCAGTTTTTGTCCCCTCAGTTAAATACTCTATTGATGTTGATATTCCACCAAGTAAAGGGGTTTTCACATTTTTTTTTCTTGCATGTTTTAAATCTACATTAAAGCAGGGGGGATAAACATTTTACCTTACCTTCTTTGAAGCATCCTGAGAGAGCACATCATAGCGTTCCTTAAAAAGCTGAAAGCGTTCGTTGAGTGGTGCGGCATCTTCACCTGTGCACTTGGCATCACTCATACGAAACAGAGGGTAGTGCTGGAACCATATTAAAAATATTTTTAAATGAAGATGTGCAACATATTCACTACAAATTCAAGGACTGTTAATTTGAATGACCCATATTTGATTAAGCAGTTTATTCATTACCATTGCATTGAAAAACAAATCATTATAATGCTGCTGCCAACCATCCTCCTAAATTTTCTATACTTTGGTTTATGCAGTATACTTCTTACTATGGCAACATAGCAACATGCCAAGAACACAAGGCATTGTAGGACTTTGGGACATGACCACTACAGTAGAGACCAAAAATTAATAGAGGTAGATATTGCTTAATAGAGGTTCATTTAATCAGTCAATTAGTCCGATTTTTGAATTTTGAATTTTAAATCATTGCCATCAGTCGATGCCATACTAAGCCAATTTACAGAAACGCATAAGAATCCAGCAGGTGGCAGTAAGTATAAAGGGCAAAATGCATAACTGAAGAAAGAAGTTTTCTGGATAATAAAACAATAGAAGTCAGAATGAGGACAGAATACTCTAGAAAAATGGCACTCCGCAAGGAAATGTGTCACTATGCAGACGACGGAGCATTATGGGTTAGAAGCAGAAACTGGGTATCACGGACAGCACTAAGATGTTCCAAAAAGGGGTGGGGTGCCGTAACTCACTGGCATCAGCGATGGTGATTCATCTACCTGTCGACTGCTTCCTATAAAAGGGCCCCAGCTGTGCATGCCGGTGAGTAGGATGATGTAATGCATGCTGTTAATACAAGTCTCCTCTCCGCACAGATTCGGATTCCAGCGAGACCCCGCTGAGAAGAAACCGGCGCCTGTCTCCTCAGCACAATCACCTTCCATTCCGGTCGACAGTGCCAAGCAAAGCGGCTCCCCCGAGCGTGGACCCTCTCCCTATGGCTATGTCTTCTGTCGACCACCCTCACCGACTGCACCGAGGGACATTAACTGCATGTGTAGTCCATGTTAGATACAGTAGGCAACAAAAGAAAAAAAGAGAAAAAAAAAAGAGAGAAGCCTCAATGCAGTTTTCACTTCTGTATCATGTGTAGCAGTATATGCATGCATATGCTTGGGCAAGTGGGGTGAGCCAATCGCATTGGGCGTTGTGGAGTGCTGGCAAATCGGAGGCCATTTTCTTTGGGGGTCCCGGAGCTTTGTCATTCTGGAGGGTCGCCATGTTTTGCACGGCAACCAGGTGGATCCTTTTCTCTCTCCCTCTCTCCCGCGTTTTGTTTGGAGCTTGTTGCGTTGTGTTGCTTACAAGCTCAGTTTTGCGGAATTCGGGGGGTGAGTAAGAAAGAGAGGATAAATGACCTTGTTTACTTTTTTTTAGTGATTGACCGTGAGTTTTGTTCAGTTAAAAAAAAGTATTGGAATGTTCGGCTACCTGCTAAGATAGCGATATGAATGTGAAATGCCATTGGCAGAAGCCGGTTGTGTTAGCATCTTATGTATGTGAAAAAAAATACATGATTAGCGTCAACCAATTGTTGATTAAAGCTACAATTGCAACATATGTTTTTGTAATAGTGTATAATAATTGTGTGACCTGTTCATAGGTCAAGTTTTGAAGGTGTGATACATTGTAAGTAAATGTTACATACTAAAGCTAACAGCTTCAGAAGGCGGATCAAGATAATTCCAGTCGACTGGTGGCAAGTCACGAGAGGAGACATCATCTACATGCTGGAGATGGAACATCAGCTTCACTCCCTGGTGCTGTATTATGATATGAGGATTGATGTGCTCTTTCACTCTTCTGTGTGGTAGGATCGAGCACAAACACTGTATTTGGGCCCCAACGATCTAGTTCTTGATTAGGAATATGAGACTGCTGAGCTCATAAAGTAAAGAAAAAAAAAAGGACGAGTTGCATGCACTTCTGTTAGTTATATTATGTTTTGTCATGTACAGTGACTGTTTTGTGTAATGTAGTGTAAAATGTGTAAGTGTTATTATAAACTATTTAATTAAGGTGTTGAAGTCTCCTCATTAGTATTCGTACTTTGGGCTGTACACGTTCCTAGTTTTTTTGGGATTGGCCATAGCAAATTGAAATTGATATTTTAACTGTAACACCGGTTACACATGTGTGTGATTGTGTCTGTCTCTGGAATCTACCGCACTTTAATAAAAGTGTGTATTATTGTTCACTGCATTTGTGCCTTCCTGTACTTAATAATGCTTCATCAAAAGGCACAGCACTGAGACACAGTTGCATAGCGTAAATGTCTGCAGCCAAATCAACTTGAAGCAGATCAACATAATCTCTCAAGGCCTGAGAGATGGTTGTGGGGCCTTTAAAACATTCCCAGTAGCAGCCATATAAGTAGAAAATGCCATTAGGGGTAAAAAAAAAAAAAAAAAAGTAAATCTCAAGGTAAATTAGGTAAATCTCAAGTATAATAGCTAAAAACTACAGAAAACTAATATATACATTTGGCTTAAAAGATACTATACAGGACAAAGCATTCTATAATAACAGTTAAGAAATAAATAAACCAATTGTCAGTATATACGGTTTAACTAATAATTATACAAGTAGCACTTGTGGGTGGAAAAGACTTATCAAGCATTGGTGATAACAGTATCAGATATCATGTCAGCCATCATCAGTCTAGAAAGAGGAAATTAATGGAGACATGATATACTAGAAGCAGCACGGTGGCTTAGTGGTTAGCACTGTCTTCTTGCACCTCCAGGTTCTGGGTTCAAGTGTCACCTCGGGCTGCTTAGTGGGTTTTTCCTCCAGGTACTCCGGCTTCCTCCCACAGTCCAAAGACATGCAGATTAGACTAATTGGCGTTCCCAAATCAAGGTGTGGCCAGTGGGGGCAGACTCTGTACTTCAGGAATGGTTTCAACACACTGACTGGACCATGTTTACAACCTGTGGTTTCCACTTGGACATTGAAAGCTAACATTCCGCCATATTGAACTATATTAACACCACAACAGATAGTGTCGCCACCCAGAAACAGATCACCATGTACCCAAATCAGAAGCCCTGGATGAACAAACAGGTTCGCCTCTTACTGAAGGCCCGCAACACGGCCTTTAAATCTGGTGATGCACAGGTTTACAGTACAGCCAGGGCTAATCTGAGGCAGGGCATTAAGATGGCCAAGCACTGCTACAAGATAAGTATTGAGGATCACTTCTCCAACTCCAATCTCCAGCAGATATGGTGGGACATCCAAGGTAACAAACCACTCCAACGGACTCCCGCCCATTAGCACTTACACCATCATCACCAAGTACTATGAGCGGCTGGACTTCCTGACCAACAGGCCCCAGTATGTTCAGGTAGACCACTACTACTCCTACACCCTCATACTTGGCTCTGGAGTACCACAAGGCGGTGTGTGGAGTCCCTTTCTCTACTCAATTATCAATTTTGCGGATAACACTACGGTGATTGGACTCAAAGGCAACAATGAGTCAGGTTACAGAGAGGAGGTGGACCGCCTAGCTGCGTGGTATGCTGACAACCTGCTGTTTAACACCAAGAAGACCAAGGAGATCATTGTTAACTTCAATAAGCAGAAAGGTGACACACACACATCCATTCATATCAATGGAGCAGTGGTGGACCATATCACTAGCTTCAAATACCTGAGGATCCACATAGCCAAGAAGCTCTCCTGAACAACCAACAGTGTAAGTTTGGTAAAGAAGGCTTACCCGCACCTCATCTTTCTGAGGGCTCTAAGAAAGAACCATCTCCTTTCAGACATCTTAGTGAACCTTCTATCGTTGCACCATCGAGAGCATCCTGACCAGCTGTATTATAGTCTGGCATGGAAACTGCTCTTCGTCAGACCAGAAAGCGCTGCAGATGGTGGTGAAAACTGTCCAACGCATCGTGGGAGCTTCACTTCTTAAGATATTTATAGGACATTTATAGGAAGCATTGTCTCAGGACAGCACGCATCACTAAGGACTTCTCTCACCTTGCCCACAGGATCTTTGCCCTCCTGCCTTCTGGTAGGCGCTACAGAAGCCAAGCAGGTACAGGAACTGCTTTTACCCCACAGCTGTTTCTTTGCTGAACTCTGCCCCAACCTGGTCACATACACACTGAACTGAATCACATTACTCTAACCCTACTTACTTTGCACTGCTTATAACTTACATGCATGTAAATAGAAGTGGATCACACATAATTGTAGCTCATAACTCTACTGTACATAAACATTCAGGGCTGCACTATTTATACCTGTTGCACATCTTGTATAATAACCTCCCTCATTCCATTCTTCATATCAATTTCCACACGTATATAACCACCTCAGACCACTATATCATATGGTATACAATATCTTCCTTCATTGCATCCATCTATAATCACTGCATTAATTGTGCATAACTCCCTACCTGTGTACTGTTTAAATATGCCAATTATTTTATCATGTCATACATCTTCCTTCATTGCATCCATCCAAAATCATTGTACTCTTTGTCTACAACTCCTTTACTGTGTACTGTTTATATATGTAAATTATTTGACTGGTTAGATGCTAACTGTATTTTATTGCCTCACACAGGACACACAGGAGTAAAAGGAAACAAAGAAGCAGACAAAAAAATGGCAAAAAGGGATGGGATGAAGAAGAAACCGGTGAATATTGCACAAAATTTAAAAGCAAATAAACCGAGGAAGAGTACGGGGCAAAAACAGAAGAAGAGAGGAGATCATTCTAGCAAAGTTAAGAATAGAACACAAAGGATTAAACGAGAGTCTTAGCAATATATGGACAACTGGAAAATGTGAACACTGTTCAAATTGAGACAGCAACATACCTGTACATACAGTGCACACACACACACACACACACACACACACACACACACACACACACAAACTGTAAACCTGCTCTAATTGGGAAAGAGGGATATTTTAAGCAACAGTCAGGAAGGATGCCTGTCTTCCTGTTGGAATGAATCATCTTTCAGTTTGAAGCTATTCGCTTTTGTTATCCAGTGTAATATGTTTTACTGCCACCATGTGGATAAATGTAAAACAAATTCCTGTTCAAATGTCTGGAATATTCATGGAAATAGTGCCTTACCACTCATTTAGACAAATTTTCTGTTTGTGAAAACTTAATTGGTACTAAGCCTGATATACACTGCTTGGCAAAGAAAAGAAAAAATATATATATATATAAAATAATAATAATAATAAATCACCATTTCAGAAGAGTCAAATTATTGGGCGGCATTAAGAAAAAAAAACATCTAAGAATATTTCAAGTTACTGGAGCTAGGTTAAGATTCAACACATTATCAAAACCTGCAAGGATGCATCACCTTTGGGGAGGAAACATTGTCCGGAAGCTAATTTAAACCCTTAGTTGAATGTTAAAAGTATCAACAATTAAACCATAGCTCCTTCACTCCGTCAGGTTATTCAGGAACGGCAATTAGTTTAATCTGCATGTCTTTGGATTGTGGCAGGAAACCAGAGAACCTGGAGGAAACCCACCGAGCACAGGAAGAACATGCAAACTCCATGCACACAAAACCGACACGGGAATCGAACCCGAAACCTGGAGGTGCAAGGCTGGCAGTAGTAACCACTATGCCACCCCCATCGCAATCATAAACAATTAAAAAAAAATTCCTGTTCAATTGTCTGGAACATTCATGGAAATAGTGCTTTACAACTCATTTAGACAAATTTTCTGTATGTGAAACCCTAAGTGGTAATAGGCCTCATATATGTATATACACTGCCTGGCAAAAAAAAAAAAATAATAATAATAATAATCATAATAATAATAAAATCACCATCTCAAAAGAGTCAAATTATTGGCTGCCTCAAGAAAAAATATCTAAGAATATTTGAAGTTACTGGAGCTAGGTTAAGATTTAAGACATTATCAAAACCTGCAAGGAAGCATCAACTTTGTGGAGGAAATGTCTGGTAAAAAAAACTTGAATGAAGATCATTTAAACACTGGCTATGTTTAATAGTAAAAGCAAGAGCATTTCCATATGCACACAATGTGATGAAAGCTCCCAGATTGGGACTAAACAGGTGTGAGTCCATAAGAAAACCACTTGTTAGTGAGACTAATAGGAAAACATTTGCTAGAAAGCGTAATGATTGGATTTTGGAGTAAAAAGATCATGTGGTCTGATGAATTCACATTGACCCTACTAAGGAGAGGTGGGCGTGCCAGGGTAAGAAGGGAAGCTCATGAAGTGATGCACCCATCATACATAGTGTCCACTGTACAAGGCTCTGGAGACCGTGTTATGAACTTTGGTTGCTTCAGATGCTCAGATCTATACTCAGCAATGTTATGTCGCAGTGAAATGAAGTCATCTAATAACCTGATTGTAATGAATGCCCATGTTAAAGAGTCTTTCTTCTCTGATGACACAGGCATGTCCCGGGACTCAAATTGTGAAAGAGTGTTTCTGGGAGCAATCATTTTCACACATATACTGGCAAACAAACTGTGTGTTGTAATCACACACACACACACACACACACACACACACACACACACACACACACCTCTTAGGTTGTTTTAGGTTGTCAATTACTCTCTTTTAGGTGATTCAGCTGGATTATATCATACCCACTGATAAGCTTTTGGAAACAGGCAGTCTTCCAGACTTCTTGTTAGTCTTTCGGCTGCTCTTGTTGAGGGGTCGCCACAGTGAAACATCTGATCCGCACCAACAACAACAACTTGGCACAGGTTTTATGCTGGATGCTCTTGCTGATGCAACATTCCCATTTTATCCGGACTTGGAACCGTTACTGCATCCAGTGGCTGGGGTTTGGGTACTGGGTGGGAATGGAACTCGTGCCCATTCGCATGGCAGGCAAGAAACCTACCACCAGACTAGTGCTAATTAATTTTTAATATTAATTTATAAATTACACAAGTGTGTTTTAAGTGCCTTATAGGGATGACTAAGCATTACAGTGCTATGACAGTGAGAATATAATGCAGAATGCGGAATGTAGACAAAATAAATATAAATATGACATGTCCCTGGTCCTTCAGATTATTGTTTTCGTAGAGTATTGCATGATGTGTCTGATGTATAGTAGGTTTCCTCCAAGTTTTCTACCACGTCAATACTTGGTAGGAAATGGATTCACTACTAGCCCATATGAATGAGGGTATAGCATCCCTTTCAGGATGAATTCTTGCAGGCAAGATTTTTTTTACACTCACTCACTTAACATCTATACCGCTTAGGGCACGAGGTGGGGTCCATTGCAGGGCACAGACACGCACCAACTGGGAACGGCAGTTAGTCTACTCTGCATGTCTTTGGATTGTGGCAGGAAACCAGAGAAGCACAGAAAGAACATGCAAACTCTATGCACACAAACCCGCACGGGAATCGAACCCGAGCCCTGGAGGTGCAAGCCATTAACAGTTTAAAAAAGGTGATCAGTGAGAATGAATGAATGAAGAATGCAAAAAGTACGAGAATGCAAAATAAAGGAGGGCAGCATCTTTACTAAGCCTATATCAGAGTAATGTGCATGTGCAAAAAATACGTGATATTGAAAGACCTTTAAAGAAGATTTTTATACATGCAAAGATTTAAAAATAAATAAATAAATTCATCAGCAGCTTTCATTCAGTATGTGAAATAATACTGATAAGAAGACTGAACAGTAGGTGGTCAGTGCGGGTGAGTTAAACCGAACCGGACCGGACTAGACCGGACCGGACCGGACCGGACCGAACACCTGGGCCTCCCATTGGCTCGCCGAGTCCATCCGGGTACTGGGCGCGAGCTGGCCTATGAGGCTAACGCTACCAATATGGCGGAGGTAAGAGGGAAAGCTGGGGAGAAGTGTCAGACTTAAAATCTTTTTCTTTGGCCATTCCAAAGGACGGGTTCTTATTGTATGCAAATAGATACTTTATATTTGTCCGCTGCGTTGTTTTCCTCTTTGCATTTCTGCAGAATAGACCATATAAAGGAGTATTTATACAGGGATGTATTAGCGCTCGATAGGCCTTTTTGCTGTCGCGTCCCGTTAGCTACAGCGCTAGCTCTCCGCTCAGAGCCGCGGCACTACACCGCGCTCGATAATATTCATGTGTTTTTAATATTAATATACTAAATCCTCGAGGGAAAAAAACGTTATTTGAATTATTTGCATTGAATTAGATGATATTTATGCGTTAATGACCTGTTTGTTTGCTGCATGTATGTGGGAATTGTAAAATGCTCCTGCAGGAAGGGTTTGTTTATGTTTTTTTTTCTCCCCGCAGCTCGGACATAAGCAGCTCCTTTAGCAGAGAACAAAAGCGCAAAATAAATATATTAATAAAAGTACTTACTTAGACGTTTTCATAATTTCATAATACAAGACGTGATGTGCAAGTCATGCATTCCTGTGTAATGCATTAAATAAGTTTTAATTTAAAAAAATTTTCTTAACTCCTGTGATGCTGTTCCTCTCACACCAGGGCCTCTTGACTGGTTTCTGTGTGAATGCACCAGTTAAACCATTAGCTTTTACCTGGACAGTGTGCATGCATCGTACATTATTTCTTCCAAAAGTTTATTTAATTAACTTGCTGTTCATTCATCTGTTTGTGTCTCCTCAGGCTTCCCTTGGAAGTTCAAGCCCTGGTATGTACCAATGTGAAAATGTACCATGTAAGAGGGGGAAAAATTATAATATAAAAAAATATAATTATATATATATATATATATATATTTTTTTTTATTTTATTTATTTTTTTTTTTTTGAAACACTCAAATCTTTCAGACAGCCTTCCAAAAAGAGTGAAAGCTCTTATAGCTGCAAATCCATATTGAAGTATATATGTTTGTCTTCGGCCAAATACTTTTGTCTGTATAGTCATATAGTGTATATATATTCTTCCCCTAATACACTGTATTTAATGTCATGGCTGTTTTTTTTTTGTTTTTGTTTTTTTCATGTTGACAATTGCATTATGTACTCTGTGTGTATGTGTGCATGATTTATGTTCTCTGTGCACAGTTGGCTCTCTGTCCTCGGAGGATCATGACTTTGACCCAACAGCCGAGATGCTGGTTCATGAGTATGATGATGAGCAGACATTAGAAGAAGAAGAAGCGCAGGAAGGAGACAGGAATTTCAGTGCTGAACTGGCGGATCTGGAGAAGGTGATCATATCACATTCTCAATCATATCTTCGGTCTACTTTAAATGTTAGGTGTGTTTTGTTCCGTCTAATTGGACAATAATTCAATTTAGATTTTAAAGGTGGGAAATTGCAACACAATGCAATGTATTTGTTGTTATACCATTTTTATATAAAAATGCTTGATTCAGATTTTTTAGAATGTGTTGATTAATTTTCTAAAACTGCATCTCTGACCATATTCCTTCACATAATTCAGATTGTATGGTTACATTTTTTGTGGTATTAAATCATTTCCTAGGATTTGGTGGTATTGTTGACGAACCACACAATCTAAGCCTAATAATACATACGTTTACAATCAAACATAGGAATGTCTTTTAAACGGCATACTTTCAAATTTCTCAGTAACACACTAAGCTGCGTTTATTGTCTTAGAAAAAGGGAAAGATGAGGTGATGGTTGTTTTTATAGCTCCTTCACCTGAAAGCCGTAATGTTATATCCACCCACCTAATATTGAGTAGGTTCCCATTTTGCTGCCAAAACATCCTGACCTGTCGAGGCATGGACTCCACTAGACCTCTGAAGGTGTATCTGGCACCAAACCGTCAATAGCAGATCCTTTAAATCCTGTAAGTTATGAGGAGGCCCTGCATGGATCTGACTTGTTTTTCTAGCACATCCCACAGATGCTTTATTGGATTGCAGTCTGGAGAATTTGGAGGCCAAGTGAACACTTTCAACTTGTGTTTTTGTCACTGGCTTTGAATGTGATTTCCGGCAGGCAGTATGGAGGACTTGCATTTTATCTCGCTGTACATCTGAGTAATTGAAGGTTAAGGGCCTTGCTCAAGAGCTGAACAGTGGCAACTTGGTGGTGCTGGGGTTTGAACGTGAGTCCTTCTGGGCAGTAGTCCAAGTAGTCCAATGTCTTAACTACCGTGCTACCCTTTCAATAGTGTGCATGAAGCATTTTGATTGAAACATTGCAAATAAGCCACGTTTAATATTCTTTGGTCATAGGAAGGGAATATGCCTCTGGAGGAACTGTTGGCCATCTATCGTTATGAACCGTCAGTCAGCACGGCCGCAGGGTCCAGCATGGACAGCTCCTCTGGTGAACTGGCAGATGACTTCCCGGACATGACCCTGGATAAGGTAGCCTGTGTGGTGTTCTAACAATTTGCGATTTTTTTTTAATATAATAGAGAAATTAGAATTTTTATTAAAAACAATTACGCTAATTTTCTGGACATGCCTGTAGGAGGAGATAGCCAAAGATCTGCTGTCAGGAGACTATGAGGAAGAGACGCAGTCTTCAGCTGATGATCTGACTCCTTCTGTTACCTCTCATGAAGCCACTGACTTCTTCCCAAGAACACTTAGATGTGAGTCAACAGTAACATTAAAGAGAAGAAGTTAATAGCTGCTTGCACTGTTCTCCAAAATATTATTGTAAAATAATTTATAATAACATGTAATAGTGTTTTGCATGGGTCCATCGATATAATCCTAATAAAAAATACATACATTATTAGTGAAAATGTAATTGATTGGTCAGTAAAAAACTATTATTATTGCTTCATTTAAGTTTAAAACCTCAATGTGTTGTAAAAATAACAGCTAATACACTTATAAAGAAACTAATAATTAATTGCATCTACAATTTTATCACTTGAATGAGTGATTTTAGCATCATCATATTACATAACTTTGCATCTGTTTTTGGGGGTGATGATTCATGATTCGTTGCTAACATGGTTTGAGTTCAATCTTTGTCATTGTCTTATTATAAAGGCAGTAATCCATTCTTGATGTGCTTTGTGTCTGATCTCAGCCAACACTACTTACGACGGTGATAAGGAATCTGAGGGAGAGGAGGAAGGTCTTAATCCAGAAGATTCAAGGAAGGTCAGTGTCATACAGAAAGAGTAATTAGATTAATCTAAGAGGTTAATGCCCTGATCATGTGTTCTGGCATGTCAGGATGTATATGCAACCCTTATCATTGTGTTGTCGTTAAATGGAAATGGAGCTGATTTTCTACACTTGCAGGAAATAATGGTTGGGTTGCAGTACCAAGCAGAGATTCCTGTGGGCCTGAGCTTCTACTCTGATGACAAATGTAAGTGGGTAAAAGGAAATTAATTGGAAAAGAGACACTGTTCAAAATAATGTTATAAATAATTTAACAAATTAAATTAGTCTTTGACAAATCAGTCAAGACAATCAAGATTACATGTCATTAGATTTTTAACTAATTTATTTGTTAATCTTTCAGTAGACAGATAACATGTAATGAACCTTGATTTTGTGTCATTGCCTGCTGCACTCTACACATCTATAGAATCATTGGTAGTTTGTTTTTACTCCTCAGATAAATTACTATTTATGTTGTTTTGGGAATCATGAGATTATTACAGGTCAGCCATAACATTAAGACCCTGTGTAGGTCCCCTTCTGCCATCAAAACTGATCAGACTTATCAAGGCATGAGCTTTTTTCCCTGCCACAAGAAAGTCTCTTCTAGTCATGGGAAACAATGACACCCAAAGTGTGTTCCTTATGTCAAGTCACCTCTGTAATTTCTCGTTGCTGTCCCTGTAGACAACCCTTACAAGGTAGGTTGTTTAAAATGGTATTTTAACACGCATGAACGACAGCAGAGAGTTGACGTTGTCTTAAACGTACTGTTAAGTAATACACTATACAAATAAATACATTTATTATACAGAGCAGGTTTGGAGCATGCGATAAACCCATAATTTAGGTTGTACACTTGCCATTTTCTTTCTTAAATACAGCTTTCCTTTTTTTTGGCAGTCTCCTCTTCTTTTTCATCATTCTTTTTTAAGAATTAAAAAAGTTTGGGAAAGAAGTCAAGGCGGAGGCGAATGGAAGATTTTTCAACATGAAACATAATTTTTCAACATAACAGTCTGCAAACCTCGATAGTCAATAAAATGGAAAAAAAAATCTTTCTGTGTGACTTTTTACCAAATCATCCATTTTAAATCCATTACCAAATCATCCAAATTAAATTGTTTACGGGTTGTGTGTTTTGCAGTGTTTGAAGAGGAGGATCATTTGCTCTGGTGTCCTGATGTGTTGTCGGAGAGGAGAGTGGAGGACTTCCTCAGAAAGGCACTGTTTCAGACTGTAGACGGTAGAATAGAGAACTCGACATGTGGTGGACACATACGAGACAATGAACAGGTACATAACTTCCGGCTGCACAGAGCAAAAAAAAAAACACTTCAATTTTCTATTAAAGAATAATGCAAATACTTAAATTATAGTTAAATTATTAGTTAATAGTTATAATTAAATTATTATTATAAATAGTTCCAAGTTGAGAGCAGCTGATATGTTGCTGTAGGTTTATATTCAATTTCAATGTACAATTTTATTTTTTATAGCGCTTTTAACAATGGTCATTGTCTCAAAGTAGCTTCACAAAATGAAAAGAAAATTTATGGAAGTATGTATGAGTGAGAAAAAAAATGTGCTTCGATAGTAATGAGATTGTGAGATTGTCCCTGATGAGATGGCAATAGGAAGAAACCTTGAGAGGAACCAGCCTCAACAGGGAACCCATCCTCATTTGGGTGAAACAGAGAGCAGGAATTGATTTGCATTCATACTGTGTGTTAGTTGGCAGGCAGTTCAGCATAACAGTTGATGTTAATTGATGTTAATATGGAGTCCAG
>JAOVVB010000032.1:10239991-10251854 GCA_028570985.1 Heterobranchus longifilis
ACAAAACAACAAAAATATGTAAAAATACAAATAAACAAGTCCTGTGCAAATAAATGCAGTAAGCATAGAAAAGATTGTGCTGGACGGATCCGAAGTACTAGAGTATAATATACGATGTAGTCTTATTATATAAAAGTGAAAATAAAAAAGCAAACAAACAGTACAGTAACTAGCGCAACACACTAAAAAAACACAATGCGCAGGTAGCGTTAAACCCAATGAGAGTTTTGACATAATCACTGGCTTCCTCCGCTGAAACAAAGTCCTTCTCAACACCCTTATATGTGATGCGAAGTCGCACTGGATGAAACAGGCCATACCGAACATCCTCAATGCCAAGTTGCTGCCTGACCGTATTGAATGCAGGCCAACAACTCGACTTTAAGAGCATCAATATCCGGATTAGCTTGGCTTGAGGGGGGCTTTACAGGTGACGACTCACTCAAGGATGTGGTCGCGGTTTGCAAACTAGGCTTCAGTTGTTTTTGAATTGTACTGCGAGTTAAACATTTTTTTTTTTTGCTGCCATTTTACGCAGTCCCGAGTAAAACTTCTCAACACAACGAACTACAGAATAAAACAGGACTAAAATTATGGCCAAAAAGCGCAAATGAATAACAATTTTAATCGAAATCGGCGGGAGCTCCCAAACTTACGTCCTTATTATTTTAAGCATAAATAAAACACAAGTGGTTCAGATCAATAATCTAAATTTTAATTTGCACACCAAAAAAAAAAAACCTCAAATTCTAGCAACTTTACTTTTTCTCTTTCATGTCCAGCTCTGAGTAACAGCGTGGCGTCCGTGTGCAGTCAGTCTGATGTGAGCTGTTTGGACTCGTCCTATTTTCCTCCTCTGGAGAATTTCCACCGTGGAGGGCTGACTCATGATGAAGCTACTCTGGGCTACGGCGCAAGCGGTGATGCCGGCTGCCTCAGCGTCCTCGACTCGGCTCTGTATCGCTCAGAGCTCAGCCAGCTCGGCATGTGCAGCAACAAGGAGTGTGAACGTCCGTCCAAACGCCTCCGGATGGGCCTGGCCGAATCGTTCATCAAAGACACGCACCGCATCACGGGAGCCAAGATGGCTGTATCACTCACAGACTTCAGCAGCATAGCGAGCGGAGACGCAAACGCTTTCATCAGCTCACATTCGCGTCATCACCAACACACTGCACTGCAGTCTGACTGACACACACGCACACACACCTCCTCCCAACCTGTACAGATCTGACTGACCCTTAGTTTTTTTCCTAATTATGTATAAATATACTTCTTTTGTAATATGACATCAGTGATGTCTTTGTTGTACAGAGCTACAAAATCTTGATTTCTCAAGAGTTAAAAATAGCCATTTATTTTTCTGGATAATATCATATATCAGCATCGATTTACAGTTAAACAGAAATGCTGGAGGTGGAGAGCTACGATGGTTGCTCTCTTATCACATGCTCGTTTCTCTAACCGAAGCCTTCAGTTTCACATTCCCGTGAAAAAAAATAATTGCCAGAAACTGCATTGACTTCTTTCTGTTTTGTATCCTTTATTATTTGTAAGATGGTTTTTTTTCTTTTTCCTAAATTGGTACTGTTTCTAATGTTTACACAAGCCGAGAGACACCAGGGTTCGGCAAATGTAGCGTTTTGTATATCGGGCAACTTTTTCTCTTAATATTGGGGATTTACAGCAAAACCACATATCTGTTACAATGAAGAGCACTTCTTATTAGCTGAAATATTTTGGCGGCCTTCTTTTTTCTTTTCTTTTTTTTGCTCCTCGATAGTTTACTTATGTTTACTATCTGTAAATGCATGCCATGTTTCCTGCCTGCATCGTTAGAGAACCGTAAGATTACCGCTGGACATCAAGTGTCACATTGTTTTTGTTTTTTTGTACGACGAGGATTTCCTATTTTTGTCTAGTTTGTTGGTAGCTGTGATTAGTTCTAGATTGGCTGGTTTTAAGTGTATTTAAGCTTTAAATTCCCAATTCCTTTGACGTGCAACTCCACATATCAGGGTTTTTATGAGAACCTCTTGCAGAGGGTATGGAAGAATGAGTAGTGAGGGTGCCATTACTATTCTCTCCTCTAAGACTTCCAGGAAAAAGGCAGCTGAAACATTAGGTACGCCTCATAACTAGGACTTGTGTTGAATGACGTGTGAGCGGATCCAGTCCTGCTGTTTTTTTTCAGGCTGGTTTGTTTTATGAGGTTTGGCCCCTTTGAGATTAGTAGAGTAAGTGGAAAAAAAAAAGTCATTTTGTCTTTGGTGTTGTGTCCTAAAATGAAAATGTATAAAATGAGACTTAGCCCTAAACTTTGGTGACCTATTACATTATATTATATATATTTTTTTCTTATATGTTTTCAGGAAGATGCTGAGCTATCATGCTTGCTACAGTTTTAAAATCGAGTAAAAAAAAAAAGAAAATGCTTACAGAACAAACGCCAGTCTGCCATTACGGGTCACTTATGTGGTTCTTGTAGCCCTAATATTAGTCGATGGTTTGCTAATTATTGTGATTATTTCAGCTATTCAGTATCAGACGTTGCTCCTGATTTACTGACGGAATTTAAATGCTTTGCCCTATTTGTTAGACTTGCAGTACTGTAAAAAAAAATATTATATTCTTACTTTTTTTTTTTTGTATACTGTATGCACTGAGCAGATGAAACAAGATGAAAGATTTGTTTTTGTTCTGTGCATTCAGAGTGCAAAACTTGTTTTAGGGAACATTTGCTGAGATATCTACAGAGATATACAGATTCATGAATACATACATCGATCAGCCCTGACGTTAACACCACCACCAAGTGAATTGAATAACACTATAATTTTTATACCAGTAAACTGGTGACGGGATCACGGGCACCCAAGGCCCACAGGGACCAAAGGCCAGCACACTAAGCCCAATCTCATGGTAGAAGGTAGAAAGGTGTCAGAACACACAGAGAATCACACATATGGGGCCTAGCAGGCAAAAAGTTTAAGGTTGTTGACTCTGTACCACAACTTTGGTGCCAGACACGGCACGTCCCCAGAGGTCCTGTGAAGTCGCATCCTGAGGGGCCAGAGCCAAAAAAACCTAGGTGGTATTAATGTGATGGCTGATCACTGTTTGTACACACAAATATATATAAAAGTTCTTGTTTATTACAGCAATAACATGTAGATATGTACAGATTGTTTAATTGTCGTATTTCTTCTAATATTGCCTAAAGACATTATGCTTTTGTGTGTTTTGTTTTTTTTTTTTACTAACAAGTTATTTTGCAGTAAGAAACATGCCGGTCATACAGACCAGCTTTGCAAATTACCAATAAGATTTTTCAAGTGGGAGATGTACAGAGATCGGCACGGCACATTCTCTTTACTGATTTCTTTCGGGGCGCCCCACTACAAGTGCAAGACGTGTCGCCTCAGCTCATATGGGTGTGGAAGTGCATTCTCATCAAATAAGCTGCTATCAGTAAATGTGAAGAAAAAAAAAAACTGCACCTAATGAGTACAGGATCACAGCGCTGAGGGTTCAACTGTACTACTGCTGCTGCTGCGTGTGTGTGTGTGTGTGTGTGTGTGTGTGGACGTCCAGGAGTCATGCTGGAGGAGGAATAGTCTTGCAGACGTTTGGGATTTTTCACTAGATAACTTAAGGGACAGACATTCCTATTGAAGAGATGCAGCTTTGGTTTTCTACGTTTTACTTCGAGATTCTTTGTGAAAAACTTCCCTGCTGCCTCAAATGCAAGCTCTCTCAGTACACAAACTCCAGATTTTTTGCTGGAGTGTGAATGTAATAATTTTCTTTTTGTATGAAACAGTTTTAAAGATCTAGGATGGATGAGATGTTGCTTTTCCTACTCACTGCATGTGAAAGTGGTTCATTTGACATATCGATGTTTTAATCCACTTTCAGCAGTGTCTGACCACGTCTCCTCTCGTGCATTGCAACGCTACATCACTTTCAGATGTGCACTGAGGCAACAGAACCAGATTTTCATATTCAAATATTGTATAAAATGATCAGAAATCTTCATGTGCAACTTGTACCGGGTCTCACACATCCATCCTTCCCAAATTGCTCAGTTGATATTCTCTGTAATTTTGTGTTTGTATATTTATCACATTATTCTTTTTTTTTTTTTTTTTTCCAACTCGGACAGATTAATGATCTCGGATCTATTCATGGGGAAAAAACTTATATTAAAAAACAAAAAAAGGGAAAATACATTTGTGAGTAACGGCGACATATAACTTTAAATGTTTATCCAGAAATATAGACAATCATAACATTTAATAACTGAATTATTCCAACCTATTGTTTATAACATGTAAATACAATTATATTGATTTTTGTTTTTGCATTTGTTTAGGCATTATTTTGTATTTTTCTGTTGTACTTGATGTAAAACATCCAGAAATAAACCTTTGGAAAAAGTTGAGAGTTTTTCATGGTTTCAAGTGTTTAGTTCAGTTAAAACTCTCAGCGTATGTGTGATGTAGCCCTGTACTATACTGTATGTGTAGTGTAATGGAAACCAACACTGGTAGCCAATTAGCAGGTACACTGCCTGGCCAATAAATAAATAGGACACCATCTTAGAGGGATCAAATTATTGGCCTTAAGCATCAAGCAATTAAACCAACTCAAGGGATTGGAAATTACTGTTATTAAAACCTGGGAATATAATGCTGAACCAACTTTGTGGCAGAAAGAGATTTAGTATTGGGACTAAACAGCGGTGTGGCCAAAAGAAAACCTCTTCAATTTGATAGGGAGCATAAAGTTCCATAAAATAGATAAGACTTCCATAGAGAAGCACATAAAGCGATGCGCCATGCATGCATAGTGGAGACTCCATAACTCTTTTGAGGCAGTGTTTCTGCTCTGGAGTTATTTCAGTTACTCAGGTCTAGGCTCAGCAAACATTATGTGGCAACAAAATGAAGTCAGCTGATGATCTGAATGTACTGAATGACCAGGTGATCTCATCTATGGCATTTTTCTTTCCCTGACGGCACAGCCATATTCCAGGACTCAAATTGTGAAAGAGTGGGTTTGGGAGAAAGAGGAATCATTTTTCACACATGAATCGTCCACCACATTGTGTACTGTAATCAAAGCTACGGGTGACTGAATGAAATCTTAGAGCGTCCGAGTCAGGCAAGGTATATTGATTGATCTGTAGTAAAATAGTTAAATTAATGAAGTGAGATTTTTAACTGCTGACATTAGAAGCAGCCATGTTTGGCACAATGTTGTATGCTAAGTCCTGAGGAAATGATTTCGGAGTAGGAATTCAAAGTCGTTTTTCCCCCTTTAAAAAAGGGATTGTGAAAATACCAAGTTATGATGATCAGTCAAATGCAATGGTTTTCCATTGAAACCACCATCATCCTGGATTCATACATCCTGGATATCAACTGCATTGTGGGTCATGTGGGAAACCTTTAACAAAAGTGTGTATGAAATAATCATAAAATAAATCTTTCACAGAATGCAGATTGACTGCACACACTGAAATGGTGGTCACTGAAGTAAAACAGAAAGCAAACTGATTTATATAATACGCATTTAATAATGCAGATTTACACACAGTATGCAGAATAATCATTGTACATCTTGTACCAGACGAACACACTGAGCCTACTGTGATGTCTGATTGAAAAAGAAAGTGTACAACTGAGCAGCCTGGCTTTAATGTTGAAGTAAAATTATCCAACTTTAATGGTAATAACTAACTGTAATGTTGGTTTAATACAGTGAACCTAGAAAGTAGTAACTTGAGGTCATAAAAACAAAAACCATGCTGCAAACACAACACTGTGGGTGAAGTGATTAGGAAAATTATTGTATTAAGTATTGAATAATTATATTTCAAAATCATCCCTATGTACATTACAACAATAACTCTAGAAGAGTGAAACTGTTTTCATGAGGAGAATACGAGCCAACGATATAAAACTCCCTCCGCAGTTATCAGCGCCGGCAGGATTGGACAATGATCCGTCACTCCGGCCCGCCTCGCTGCAAACAGAACAATTGTTAATGATGGGAAAAATACAGCAATATTGGAATATCTACATGTCATACTGTCCTTAATAAACAAACTGTTTTATCTTCAGGATTATCAGACAGCAAGGCAAACCACAAATTAAATAATTTCTTAAAATTGATTTTTCTATTGCACTTAGCTAACACAATGAAAAAAGGCATTTTTATAAAAACCCTCCAAGGTGGCTGAATTAAAACAATTCTGCATAAAAGAATGGGCCAAAATTCCTCCACAGTGATTCCAGCAAATGCTTGAATTCAGTTGTTGCCACCAAGGGTGGCACAACTAGTTATTAGTTTTAGGGGACAATTACTTTTTCCATATACAGCCAGATAGGTTTGGACAGCCTTTTTCCCCTTAATAAATGAAATCATTACTTAAAAAACTGTATGCTGTATTTACTCGGTTTATCTTTGTGTAATATTAATATTATTTGTAAAATTTGTTTAAATTATCTGAATAATTTAAAATGTGACAAATTATTTATACACTTAAAAAAAAAAAAAAACAGGAAGGGGCAAATACTTGCTGCACTGATATTGACTGATATGAAAAAAAAAATCCAAGTCATAAAAAAAATATTTCATTTAGAATTATGTTCATCCATCCAATTACTTTTGATCCTGTGCAAATTGAGGGGCTTTGACTGAAAGCACACACACCATGGCCCAGCCTCAGCACTAACCTGAATATAGTCCATTTCCTCAAGTGCCAGGGGCCGTCGCCGGTATCTCTGTGGCAGCTCTTTAACCACGGCGATGCTGTCTGGTGTGCCAGGGAGTCGACTGGTGAGTCCTGCAGGTCGTGCAGGTGGTGGAGCTGACTGTGCTGCTACTGGGGCAGATGCAGGTGCAGGTGTGTGCTGGGTGGTGCTTATGATCAGCTTAAGTGCTTCTTGTACTACAAAGGAATAATTATAAATAATTATAATAATTATAAATAATATGTAAACAACAAAAACAAACTACTTGCATATAGTATAATTACAGCCAAGAAGTTACTATTATTGTTCTGGAAGAAAAAGGAGGCTCCTACACTCAAATTATGGCTTGAAAAAATTATTTCCACTCTACATTTGGAACAAATTAGATACTGTCTAAAAGGCAAACTGGAGTTTGACTAAATTTGGCATCCTTTTCTCTGTTATCTTGGTGGAAACTCTACAGATTAATACATTATGTGTGAATGTGATGTTTCATCATACTTTATATTTCAACTAAACAGATCTTTTAAGGACGGGTTTGTGATTTACTTTTTTCTATTTTTTTCTTTTGTAAATTAATGTTTTTTGTTTATTATTTTTTTATCATTATTATTATTGCTTTCCTCTAGTTTCAATTGTATTTGTATGAAAAAAAGACTCAAACTGAGTTTGCTGATCCATTTTCATTTTTTTGTCTCTCAATAAAAAAATTAATAAATAAAAACTTAAAAGTTTTTGTGAAGGCAAGTAGTTTATAATGTTATGCTGTTTATTTCAAAAATAAGGTGCACAGTAGATGGTAAAGTCCACTGTCAGCGTTGTTATAGTTAGATAAAAGTATAGTTAACTAAATTAGTAGACTAAATTATTGGTCACTTTAATTTAAAGGACTTAATCTAAATCACTTTGTACAACTATTAAATGTCAACTTGCATCCAAGGTACTTGATTCAAAAAATAGGTAAAGTAGTACACAACTGGGTTGGGTAACTGGTCTCAAAGAGCTCTAATTGTAAGGAATAAAAAAAAAAAAAAACGCGATTCTGTGAGTATCTCAATTTTATAAATAATCAGATTTGATATTACAACTGCATTGTTTCCCCACACATAGAGTAACTTGGGCCCCAAGTCTATTTGTCCACCCTTTTTTTTTTTTTTTTTAAATCTGTCTGGGAGAATGATGCCATTTGCGATCAATTAATTATTAGCGGAGGGTTCCGTCTCACGTTACCACACCGATATTTGTTCATTCTGCTACCACAAGCGCGGTGTACTGATCTGTGGCAAGGTGTGTGCAGATTGGACAGTCCGCTGTAGCGAGCCCTCGATGGGAGCAGCCGAAAGACTAACAACGACGACCGCTCTGCACCTGTAGTTGGAGTTCTGTAAGTTGAATCACCACACCTATAGATCTCACTCTCCTCTTTTTTCTTTTCTTTTTTTTTTGAGGGAGGCTGGCCAGGAAAGTCAGCTTTAAAGGACAGGGAAGGTGAGGGAGAGTGAGCTCTATAAGTTGCAGTGAAGCAACATACAGAACTCCAACAAGTAATAACATCTGTACATCTTTAACCATGCAAAGTCACATGCCCTATTTATCATGTTCATGTGTGGTCAAGTATGTCCAAAGACCTGAACCCTATTGAGCAACTGTGGGGCGTCCTCAAGCACGAAGGTGGCGAAGCAGCTCCATGCTATCATTATGGAGGAGTGGAAAAGGATCCCAGCAACATGTGCAGCTCTGGTGAATTCCAGGCCTACGAGGATTACGGCCGTGCTAGATAACAATGGTGCTCACACAAAATATGGACACAGTTTTGACCTGTTCACTTAGGGTGTATTCATTTTTTCACTGCCAGTTATTTAGACAATAAAGTCTGCATGTTGAGTTATTGTTAGAGGACCAAAAATATGTACTGCTATACAAGCTGCACATCTACTCTACTACTCTACTCTAAAGTACATTCAATTTTCATTTCTAAAATGTCATTCCTTAAGAACATATAATAAAAGTGGTTGCTGAAATGGGTGTAATCACTTTTGTGAGATACTGTATAAAAACAACTGCTAAAAGTCCTGCTGGTCTGAGTAGACAGAGGAGGCTTCAGACATCAAACTGTGCATTTGGGTTTTTCTTATATGTCATTTCTGATATGTCATGTGCTGTTTGTCTTTCGGCTGCTCCCATCGAGGGATCGCCACAGCGAACCATCCTATCCGCACAAGAACTTTTACACCAGATGTCCTTCCGGACACACCCTTCCCATTTTCTTCGGGCTTAGAACCAGCACTGCATGCATTAACTGGGTTTCGGGCACTGGCTGGGAATTAAACCCAGCCCTTTCACACGGCAGACGAGAAACCTACCACTAAGCCACCAATGTGTATTAACTGCAGTGTATTTAATGGATGAAAGACAGACTGAAGTGCACTGTCCATGCTCACCGTTTGGCTTGGCCAGGCCCTGGCGATTTGGAAATTTGATAAGCGGTGCATGGGGTCGCACAACCTGTGAAAAGTGGAATGATGATGGGGCATTAGATAAGGCTGTAATGACAGATACCTGATTACCTACCGTACCTTACAAAAGTATTCATAGCCCTTAATTAATTGGAATTTTATGTAATAGACCAGCACAAAGTGACACATAATTGTAAAGTGGAAAGGAAAGTGATAAATGGTTTTCAATATATTATTTTTATTACAAACGAAAGCTGAAAAGTGTGGCAGGTATTCAGCCATAACTCCTGTTTGCAGTTACACGGGACTTGTCACAGACTTCAAACGGGACTTCTTGCAGCTTCCTTTCAGGTTTGTTGAGTGCATGACTGTGGATCTCTGCAGCTCTTCCAGGAGTTACCATGGGCCTCTTGGCTGCTTCTCTAATGAATGCTTAATCCTTGTCCTGCCTGTCAGTTTAGGTGGATGGCGATGTCTCTGTAGTTCTGCAGTTGTGCCATAATCTTTCCATTTTCAGATAATGGATTGAACAGTGCTCCGTTTGATGTTCAAAGCTTGGAATATTTTTGAATAACCTAACCTTGCTATAAACTTCTCCACAACTCCACCCCTGACCTGTCTGGTGTGTTCCTTGGGCTTTGTGAAGCTGTTTGTTCACTAATGTTCTCTAACAAACCTCTGAGGGATTCACAGAACAGGTATTTATACTCAAATTAAATTACACACAGGTGGACTTCATTTACTAATTAGGTGACTTCTGAAGGCAATTGTTTCCACTGGATTTTAGTGAGGGATATCAGAGTAAAGGGGGCTGAATACAATACAAATTCATGCCACCCTTTGCAGATTTTTATTTGTAAAAAAATATTTATTTGAAAACCATTGATCATTTTAGTTCCATTTCACGATTATGTGCCACTTTGTGTTGGCCTATCACATAAAATAATAATAAAATACATTTACGTTTGTGGTTGTAACATGACAAAATGTGGAGAAGTTCAAGGGTTATGAATACTTTTGCAAGGCACTGTATTTTTCACTTGATTCCTTTATAACAGCAAAGCGATTCTTCAGTGTTTACAAAAATAAAGTCAAAGCCAAAACTACACTGTGCAGCTGTATTTATTATTAATAGAATATATATATAAATAAATTAAACTTCTCTATGGAGCTTGACCACAGCTCGGTGTACTGACAAGGACATT
Source organism: Heterobranchus longifilis (assembly GCA_028570985.1). Taxonomy (NCBI): domain Eukaryota; kingdom Metazoa; phylum Chordata; class Actinopteri; order Siluriformes; family Clariidae; genus Heterobranchus; species Heterobranchus longifilis. The sequence goes on from JAOVVB010000032.1 coordinate 10,250,414, forward strand.
TGACAAATTAACGATACAAGCGGCTCAGTGTCACGTGAACAAGCTAAAACGCCTCTCCTTATAAAACACAAACTGTAGACTAAAATGAGAGAAATCTTTTCTCTACAAGACTACAAATACAACTGTTATTCAGCATTATTTACCTGCACGACCCGAGTGGCGGCGGCCATCTTGCCACTGCTAACTTTATTTCCCATAGTGACCTCCAGAAAGTACTTCCGGGTTAAATGAGGCAGCTGTTGACATTTTCTAGATTTAGCTAGAGGACAAATTCTTTATTGTATCATATTTGCAATATATAAACAAAGATCACAGCCAAAAGCAGGAATGTCTTAATAATTCGTTAAATATTATTCTACTAATTTGATTTGTTATACTAGAATGTCAAATATACCGAATACAATCCTGGCGCTAGCATTAGCCTGTATGTATAAATAATTGATTTGCAGCTCAGAATAATCATTTAATATTGCTGCACGTTTTTTGCAGTAGGCATTAGCTAACTTCAGGTGTCAGGTACAGACACCTCGCTACGACATCACGCTAGTTAGCACTTGACTTCAAATGACACGAGCTATAAATATAAATAATGTACATGAATTAGAGTTAACAAAGCTCAATCCTTACCAAAGCATATCTAGCTACAAATTAATCCTGTACAAATACCACCCAGCACTGACAACACTGTTCTGGAGAATCAGGATGAACTCTGGTCGAAGTCCAAATGACCTTGTAGTGGACATGTAGTCCACTAGAAAGGGAATAACGTCGTACTACTGTACATTATATGTAGTACACTGATACAGGAAGTACAAAGCTATTTGAGATTCAGGCTGAAGTCTCCAGCGGGCTTGGATGCAGGAGGCGTCGCTTAGAAGGCGTGGTCTGGTTTAACAGAGTCACGTGACGCTCGACTTCCGGGTGGCGGGAGATTCGGTTGCTTGTTGTTAGCGAAAGCTAGTTAGCAGCTAACTGCTAGTCAGGGAGGTGATAAAAACAAACCGGATTTGTGTGCAAGGTAAGCGAGATTTTATTTATTTTTATTTCTCATTGAGATGTTTGTGTGTATAAAATGTTTTCCTATAGTTTACAATGATTAACTTTTTTTGATGAATGCAAACTTTTGTGTCACATTTGACTTTATATAATTTACACAGCAGGATTCCACTGTTATGGAGATTTTTATAAGCAGCTGCTTGCTTGGCATAAACAAAACTATAAGGGAGTCTAGCTTATTATCAGTCCCCGAACCGAAACACTCTTGGAACTAAATCTGTACATCCCAAACTTTATTAATGTCTTAGTCTCTTCATTTCAGTGTATGAGTGTGCTGTTTGTATATGTGGTGGGTTTCCCCCGGGTACTCCGGTTTCCTCCCACAGTCAAATTGGTGATCCCAAATTGTCCTGAATGTATGTGCGCGCGCACATATATATCTCTC
>JAOVVB010000032.1:10255923-10280196 GCA_028570985.1 Heterobranchus longifilis
ATTTAATGTTTATGACACTTACATCCAATTTGCATAATAATTTGGAACACAGTGTATATATACAAGAGAGTGATTAAAAATGTCTGCAGTCTGGCTGTAAAATTTACTTTAATGAAATTTTGGAAAAGACAAATACATAATTTTGAGAGATAATCTTTTTGCTTTTCAATTCACTTTGTTCATCTGTCAACAAGGTTTCTTATTCCCTCATTAAAAATGTTGCGGCCCATGAATGTACAGCTGTGTTCACTTCTTCAACAAAAGTGAATCTTCATCTTTGTAGGGCTGCTTTCAGGGGACCAAACAGGTGAAAGTCTAATAGAGCAAGATCAGGACTATAGAAAGGATGCTTTAATACCTCGAAACAAAGTTTTTGCACAGTTTGTTGACAGTGTGGGCAGAAGTGTGCGGACCTGCATTGTCATGCAAGATTACAATGCCTTTGGATAGCAGTCCTTTGCATTTAGCCATTAAGGTTGGGGGCTCACTGTAATGAGCACTATTCATTGTTGAGCCTTTTTTCTGATAATGATTCATTACTGGCCCTTGAGAATCCCAGAAAACTGTAAGCATCAATTTCTTAGTTAGCATTTGCAGATGCTTCCGTTCCATACTCTGCCGTTTAGTCTTAAGCTTGTAGTGATGAATGTCTTGTGTTTGTGACTTTGTTTGTTTGCGCAGTAGCTCCGGTGCAAGTGATGCTGATTGTTATGTCATACTGTGACCATGTCACAAACTTTCCTCGCCAACTGCAGCAGAACTTCTGCAAATGCTGCCTAAAGAATATGTGTACTGTTACAATATGTCATACTACAACTATGTCATAGTCATTCCTCTGCAAACGCGACAGAACTTTGTTCCGTCATAGGTGTGTCACAGACGTTCCTCCCTGAATGTAAGGCAGCAACATCTACAGTGAACATGTAAATGCACAGTGGTTGGTGGGCATGGATTGCGTGTTTGGAGAGGTAGTTCCATCAGAGGCATGTCACAGACGTGCATGTAAGGTACGCAGCATCAACATCAGCTTTTATGTCAAACTGTAAGCATTTCACAGGTGTTGTACCAGTAGCAAAAAGGTGTTGTAACGGGTACTGTATGTCAGGCTGACTTAAAGCTACTGAAAGCCCGGATCAGACTGCAATGCATCTACAGCAATGGCACATACGACAGGCAGACAGACATAAAGGCTGCTGAAACAGTGAAGCAGGGTGAGCAATGGTAGCAAGCAACTCTATTTGCAGGTAATAATAGCACACAGGCTTCAAAATCTGCACACATGAATGTTCTCAGGATGCTTTAATGTTGGCATGACTGATGGTAACATTCTTGAAATGTATTAAGATGAGCAATACCATCAGTCTTGTCATGCCAACAGTAAAGCATTCCGAGACCATTCATGTGTGGGTTTGCTTCTCAAACTTACTCATAATTTTTGTACAAAATCATCCTCTGAGAGCAACTTCTCACGACCATCCAAGAACAGTTTGGTTACGCACAATGCATTTATGATGGACCTCCCTGTCAGAGGGCAAAAGTGATAACTAAAAGGTCTCGGGGAACAAAACATCAAAATTTTGAGGCAGATGGACAAACAAAAACCCACAAAAATGATTATGCAAGAGAGAGCGCATTGCAGAGGTCTTGAAAAAGTAGGGAAAAAGTAGGCTCAACACTATTTACGCAAATATTGACATTTTGCATAAACCTAATGTAATTGTCAATAAAAAGCCATTAACACTTATGATATGCTTGTAATTATACTTCAGTATACCATAGTAATTCACTCACTCATCGTCTTTATCCTGTATTCAGGGTTGCGGGGGGCCTGGAGCCTATCCCAGGAGACAGGCAGGCACGAGGCAGGTTACACCTTGGACACGGTGCCAATCCATCCCAGAGCACACACACTCACACTCATTATGGTCAATTACCAACTGCCTAATCTGCATGCCTTTGACTGTGGGAGGAAACTGGAGTAACCACCAAGCACAGGGACAACATGCAAACTCGATGCACACAAAGGCAGGAATTGAACCTGGCTGTGAATCGAGCCTGGACCCTGGAGGTGCGAAACAACAGTGTTAACCACTAAGCCACTGTGCCACCTACCATAGAAACATCTGACAAAAATATCTCACTCATCACTCGCTTATAGTCTATGCCGCTTTATCCTGTATTCAGGGGCTTGAAGCCTATCCCAGGAGGCTTAAGGCACAAGGTGGGGTACCCCCTGGACAGGGGTGCCAATCCATCACAGGGCACACACACTCATTCACAGACTACAGGCAATTTGTGAATGCCAATTAGCCTAACCTGCAGGTCTTTGGACTGTGGGAGGTAACCAGAGGAAACCCACCAAGCACGGGAAGAACATGCAAACTCCATGCACACAGAGTCGGTAATTGAACCTGGCCGTGAATCAAAGCCAGACCCTGGAGGTGCACGATGACAGTGCTAACCACTAAGCCATCTTGGCACCTACCATAGAAACATCTGACAAAAAGAAATATATATATATATATTTGTCATTCTCAGAGTTTTGGTCATGGCTGTAGAAAAGAAAACGTATTAGCACTAGTATATATTTAATAGTTTGTCACATGCACAGACATGTGACAATAAAAAAAGTGAGAAATGTGAGCATTAGGTTATGAAAAATATGAGTAAAATGACATGTCTCAAAGTAATCATTGGGGCATGTATATATGCTTTTTAGAGACATTATTTTAATGGCAAGTTATGACAGACAAATGCTGGTTTAAACTGGTTGTAGTCATCATTACGAGAAAATGGCGGGCTATGAGCAGACATGGCGTCTCTTTCTGAGAAGTCTACCAACATGAGAAAGCTCTTCAATAAAGAAGGGGCTGGCTTATACTGTTGTTATACACACCACTGAAACAACATGGGGCGTTTAGTCTTAAAAAAGTATATGAGCCTCAGTTAGTTTTAGCAAAAATGTGTAATATTTTAAAGTTTCTTTTTGGGGCAACAATGATCTAGTAGTTTAAAGAGGACAAGCTAATGAGACTTCCAGGTAGTGAGCTATATTCCTCCGCTCTGAGTTCCTGCTTCACTACTCTCATACACAGCAGAGTGAGGCAGCCGAATGTTACCCGGATGGAACTGTCATGGCCGCCGTCTCTGACCTGCCAGTCTAAAGAGGAAAGAAAGGTAAATTATCTAAATCAAGTCTATCTGCTGCGCTAATGGAAAGTTATAAGTTGAACATTTCCCAGAGGTTGTCTGGATAACTTATTTATAAGATCTACTCTTTTGAGAACTTCCGTATGATTCTAATCGTCTGATGTGTTGCGTGGGTGGGGGCGACGTGCTTTATTTTTTTGGGGGTTGATTTAGCAAAAATAACTAGGTTGTCTAGAATCAGTTTAGAGATGGGTGGTATGAACAGATGCGGAATCAGTGGAGAGTTCTAAGCACCGCGGCGTTTACGTGAAGCGCGGTTGGCATGGCACTTCCTCTGTGTTTTGTGCGTGTTCGCGTTGCTCAAACTTGGTGATTGCCAAGTCAATTGAAATAGCCTAGCTCATACTTTATGTTAAGACACACAGCCGACAGACATGAGTCATTCTCCCAAATACAACGCCGTAAGGAGCATGCAGTAATCATAAAGAGCATCCCGCCAGCTAGGGACGAAACGTCGCTCAAACTTGATTTCCAGGGAAGTGCTTGAACTAACACGGGATTAACTAGGTCGCATTAGTGTGTGCATAAGCCATGGACTTTTAAATAACATATAGGTGGGACATCAGGAGAACATCCGTGCATAAAGTTTCCACATGAACACTGTTTGTCAGTTTTTCTTTGTTTGGCACTTTTACCAATAGATATTGCCACAAAGTAGATTTACAAAAGTATTGATATTAATTTAGATTCGTAATGAACAAACCAGAGGTCAGTGTGGCAAATAAATAAAATAATGAAATAAATAAATCAAATACAATAATAAGAAGACAAGAGGAAGAAACTGGTGTCTTGCCTAAAAGCCACTTTCTTGTACTGATGTCTTGCATTACCTTAATTGTGTTGCTTTCCAAAGTTTGGTTGCACAGAAGAGAAGAGTTTAAACCCTTGAGGGATGTCTGATTCAAAAGGAAGCTCATACTCTGCAAACATTACTCTTACACAATTGTATAACTTATTATAAAGTTTACATAACTGTACTAAGTATGTGGAAAGTAGTATATTCAGTCAGCGCATTGTATTCTTTGGCAGCACGGTTGTTAGCACTGTGTCCTCCAGGATCCGGGTTCGAGTCTCTCCTCGGGGTCTGTGTGCATGGAGTTTGCATTTTCTCCCTGTGCTTGGTGGGTTTTCCCTGTGTGCTCTGGCTTCTTCCCACAGTCCAAAGACATGCAGATTTGGCTAACTGGTATTTCCAAATTGCCTTTAGTGTGTGAATGCATGTGTGAATGTTGACTGGAATGGAAAATGAGAATAAATACACCATTCACCCATTGGCCTTCAGTGGTCAGTGACCACTGGATGGATGAATGTCTTAATGAATGTCTTTATGATTACAGCAGAAGTTTTGAGCTATAAGTCCGGAGTATCCTGGTGAGATTTACTGGTGAAGAAAAGATGCAGATATTTATTTTCATTTGTATGACCTGGACACATTTCTATTGGTATTATTAAATCTCTTCATTAAAGGCTTTTTTAACAGTCAGTATCCAGAAGTAAACTGTGTTTCCAGCCAACTGACAGAAAATACATTATACACTATACACATTAGGAAAATATCAAAACTATCCAAAACATTATTAAAATCTGGAAGGATAGTGCTAAACCATCAATAGTCATGAATCAGTGTGATAAAAAATTGAAGTCACTTGATGAATAAAACTGACAGCAGAAATCACAGCTATGTTTAATATCAAAACTAAGCACATTTCCACATGCACTCTATGAAATCCAGATTTACCTTACTCCAGATCTGTGTGTGCATCAGGGTAAAAAGTAAAGCGCATGAAGTGATGCATCCATCATGCAGAGTGGCCGCACTGGAGGCAGTCTTATAATCTGGGGTTGCTTCAGTTGTTCAGGTCCAGGCTCAGCTATGTATGTATGTATATATGTATGTACATGGCAATAAAATTAAATCAGCTGATGACTTGAATGTATTGAATAACTAGTTTATCACATCTATGGAGTTTTTCATCCCTGATGGCACAGACAAATTCCAGGACTCAAAGAATGAAAGAGTGGTTCTAGGAGCATGAGGAATCAACTTCATACATAGACTAATACAAAAGAAACTTAGTAACGACTAAATTGTATAGTGCTTTTATTTTATCAGTTTAGTTTACTTGTGTATTTAACGCATGGGAACACGGTGTTGTCAAACTGATTAATTAGTAATGTGCTGGAAAGTGTTGATTGGGTTTAAGATTTGGTTTTATGAATTATAATAAATTTGTAATAAAAACATGCAAATTAATTAAAACTGAACAGAAAATACTTTTTTTCACTTAATTGATGATTTGTTCAGTCGTACTGTGAAAGTTGGCATTTCTATCGGGCCAAATGGCAATTTCAAATGGATATGTTGAATGTTTTTGGTTTTTAAGCCTGTCATGCGCAACATCCCCACTGTTATCTTTTGAATTCCAATGTGCTTATCAGCGCAAACAAACTGATTGTCTAAAACTAGAATGTGAAATTGCGTTTTCTGTTTTTCTTGTTGTTTTTGCTTCATAATTTATATATAAATATTTCAAGTCTAATTTCAAATGTTTTCAGGTGTTCTTTTTGGCTCTACATCTCCGCCAATAGCAAATATTTTGACACATACAATGAAGTTCAAGTTTACCACAGTTATAATTAGATTTTGCTGTTTATTATAGTTTATTATAATCTTTCCATTTGAAGACCAGCATTAATATTAGGAACAATGAATTGCATTTTCACACACCTGTCACAAACCTGTAGTTTTCCTGAAGTTAAAGTGACACACCATTGGCTTTGTACATCATTGGCTATAGAGCTTTGGTAGTCGCATGATCCAAGGTGAAAACAATTGCCATTTTGTCATATTACCATTTTCTGTAAATCAAGCCACAGGTGGGTAGTGTTATGTGTTTCTTGCAAACAGCACTAGACCCTGCTGGTACAATTAAACTGGAAAAAACCTCCTAAATTTAAGGTTTGAGGAAACCAGTATTTAATGTAAAAATATTATAAGCTTAATAACACTATAAAAAATAGCAAGACCTCTGGCCTAATTAAGTCCATGTATCTACTCTAAATGAGCAAACATAATACAACTACATAATGTATATTTGATGTTTACTGTGTTTAATTTATCAAACGTTTAGTTCTTGATGATGCTACCTGAAATAAATTGGTCACTACAGAAGCACCAGTGACATCAACAGGGGTTCATCTTGGACCAGAATTAGCCTCGTCTCTCCCAACTGGATGGCTGATAGCCACAAATCTTCTTGCCCGTGGGAAACTGATAAAACTGTCCTCCGTGTTTTTGACTCCATGTATGTTGTGGCATTTCCCATGCACAAAAATTGTCCAACATTGTAAAACCACAGAGACATTGCAAAATGGCAGCTAGTTTGGTTTTACATCAGGTACATCGTGTAACTCGCAAGAGCCTTAAACCATTTGTTGATTTGGAGGTGGTAGAGATTTCTTATAATATGAACAATATCATTTATATTCAGAACCTCTTTTTTGCATATAATGACCTACCAGAAATCACTCTTGGTCCAAATGTTGTGAGCTTGGTGTTATAACGTTTGGCCTCACATTTAAATTAAGTTTGGATTTTGATATTGATACTTAAAATTTTGCCTTAATAGACATTATAAAATATTTTAGCATAAGCATTGGGCATTGTAAACATCATTGTTTACTTGAAATTTGCAGCACTAAATCCAAGTTAAAATGCAGCATACACAAAAAAAACATACACAAGTGCCTCTTTGCGATATAAGAGTGAACATAATGTTATCCAAAATGGGCAAAATGTACTATTTGAGAAGCTTTTAACATTCTTAGTATAGAGTGTGTATCTTGCCATATAGCAATCTTATCATTTTGCTCTTTCTTGCAGGATCCGTTATAAGACATGGAGGCTACTCCAGATGACCCCCCAAACAGCCATGACCAGAACGGGGATGTTGAGAAAGATGCTTCAGTCAGTGCATTGTTACCATCAAAGGAACCTGCAAATCAGACAGAAGAATCTGCATATAATGACCTTTGTGTCCAAGATCAAACACAGTCTGGTGAATCAGGTACTGATAACTCTCACACTGAGAGCAAGGCCTCAGAGAAATCACCATGTAAGCTCCAGCAGGGTGCTATTTTCTCTGGCAAAATACTCAGTTTTTGCTGCTCTGAATGCAAAGGTGATGCCACTTACAGCCCAAATGACTTGTTGAAGCATTTTCAAGGCGCTCACAAAGGAACACTTCCAACATATCCTTGCGACCTTTGTACATTCGTCACCAACGAGTTCTCGTCTCTCCAGCGACATCGCATTGGACATCGAGACACTTTGGTCACTTGTGAGATCTGCAATGATGGAGTGCAGTATTCTCTATTGTTGCTCACCAGGCATTTCATTATGTGCCACAGCTGTAATGGACTGTTTCACTGTAAGAAATGTGACTTCTCGACCAGAGATGCAGGCACTTTTGTTCAGCACATTCATCATCACAACGAAGGCAGCCACAAATGTGTAAAGTGTCCATCCATGAGTTCCACACAAGGCAAGCTCAACTCTGGAAAACTCCATTCTGGGACATTCCCTTTTACTTGTCAGCTGTGTGGTTATGGGGCTGCACGGAGGGAGTATCTAAGTAAGCATATGGTTGTGGCTCATGGAGAAGAAGTGGATAGAACAAACAGATGGAGATCAGTCGAGGACAATTCTAGAGTTAATTCTCCAGGACTGAAGCTGCTGCTTAAAAAGAGTCCTCCTGCTGGAGGGACCAGGGAACCACAGTGGATGTCAAAACTGAATTCTTACCCTGGGGTAGGGCTGCTTGACCACAGTGGCCGATTATTTAATCCTGAAAAAACTTTGGAGGAAACACAGCAGTTTCTTGAAAGAGCTGTTGGCGTGAAGAAAGAGAGTAACAAGTGGTGTAAAGGTCCACTAAAGAGTGAGCCACAGTCTTCTTATCCAGTCACATCTACTACACCACAACCAAAGATACAAGAACATGAACTCGGTGCTGGATCTGGAATTCTAGATCCTGGCAACAGCAATGGGTTGACTGTTCTCATGGTCAAAAACAAAATCTCAATTCCCCCAAACTGTACCACAAAAGTAATGGGCTTTAAGATGGTAGATGGTAAAAAGCATTTAGTTTTAAAAGTTATACCAACAAAACAGGAACCTACTACCAAAAATGAAATGTCACCATTAAATATTGTCGAAGATAATGAAAAGAGTGATAGCTCCCCCTACTCCTCACTGTCTGAAAAATCAGGATCTCTTCTCAGTTTAGATTCTGGAACAAAGAAAGATGTATCCTCCCCAGTAAAAACAGAGGCACATGATGTAGAAAATCACAGCGGGGACCAGTCACCTGTGTTAAATGAGCATGAAGCAAATGTGGACCCAACTTCAACACAGGCAGATAATGAAGTCCTTGAAATATCTGGTATGCCTCTTACCAAGGCATCAGTTTCACATTGTACTGATTCATACACAAAAAACAAAGAGGCAGATTTTGCTGGTTTGGATTCAGAAAAGAAGTTATTACATCATGATTCCGACCATTGTCCACTTCAGTCTGTCTCTGAGGTGTCCAAATCTACACATACCACACCTCGCTCAGCTGAGATATTGCACATTGACCAAGCCAAAGTAAAAGGAGCTCAGTTAGAAGAGCTTACTAAACACACCACAGATTTAGATTCATGTACCGAAAATCTCACACCATCAAAATCAAGTGCAGATGATTGTACTTTTTCTGAGATTCCAGCCCCCACTTGTACAAGTGGTGCCACGCTGTCATCACTGGTTGATGAGTTCACTACTCCTCTTGTTTCAATTGAATCTAATGGTAATTTAGTGCTGAGTGACGCTATGGAATTGACTGAAGGCCATGGTGCAGAGCAGAGTTCACCTAAAATTGAATCCCCTGCTTTAGCTTATGAAGAGAAAGAGACCTCTGTTGATCACGAAGGTGAGACTTCATTACCGGAGAATGCAGCAACTCCAACCCTCCCCTTTCCTAATTTATTAAATGGTGAGACCTCTCAGCCAAGTTCAGTCACCGATTTCTCTCCCAGAAAGGAGCCACGCACAGATAATCCCTCAGATTCCAATCCAAGCCCACAGAATAAAACAAGTCTGAATGGTTCCCCTGTTGCCAAAGATTGTGGGTCAGTAGCTGACACTGTTTTGCAGAATTCCCCAAATCAAGAGGTTTTTAGTTTTCACAATTACTCTAAAGAGTCTTTTGGCAGTTCACCTGATTTCCTGGATGTCGATGAACATTCCCACGAGAACTTGGAGGAAGACGAGTGTGAAGAAGATGAACACAAGCTGGCTTCAGATTGGAGTTTAACACTACCTGCCTCTCCACCCCTTGTGGATGAACAGTCTGAGGAATGTGTAGGAAGTGGGGAAGAAAGCAATTCAGGTGTTCATGATACAGTTTCTGCCAGTGAGAATAAATCTTTGGAACGAGTGTCTGATAGCGACATAGAGGTCGATGAGTGCGTAGCTACTGTTGATGATTTACCCATTCCAATGACGCTAGAGTCTGACAAGGGAGCATGTTTGTTAGATTCAGAAAAGAGAAAAGATGATGATTTTATGTCTTCTGTGGTCGATGGTGGTTCCACAGCTTTGAGTAATGCTGCTGTTTTGGGCAAGATACTTGAAGAGCATTCAGATGCTATCATCAGTCAGCAGCTTGAGAAAGAACGGATGGTATCCTCAACTGTGTTGCAGGAAACTAATCGCCCTACAAAAACAACACTTCGGATCCTGCAAATGCCTGAGGGAAAGAAGCAGATGTTTCTTCAGACTGCGGAGACTCCATATGCTGTGCCTGTCCAGCTCACAAGTGGTCAAGGCTTCAAGCTTATTACAAAGTCCTGTGCTTCCAAAGTTAATGTGTCATATGTTAAGCCAGGAATTGAAATTCCCAGTAAAGGTTCAGGGTTGTCTCTCACCCTTAATGGAGGCAGAATTGGGATGTCGGCTCAAGGGTTAAGTGAAGAGGGCAAAGGTCATGCATCACTTCTACAAACAATGAGCAATGGAGGCCGCTATTTTGTCAGTGCTTCTGCCCTGAAAGGGCCTCTTCTCTTATCAGGTACTGTTAAGTCACCCTCAGAACAGACGATAAACGCGCAACCTATGTGTTATTTAGTTCAACGACCACTTCCTGTTTCCCCAAGTACTGAGTCAACTGGTTCAACATCAAAGACCGTCCTGACAACACGGCCGGTATTGGCTATGCCTGTGAAATCGTCTGAAAAGGCAGCTCCATTGCAAACTGGCCGACAAGCATACTTGGTTAGGTATATCTCACCAGCTAAATCAGGGATACTGTTAAATAGTTCAAATGAGAAGGGAACAAACCAGGGCTGCCAAGCAAATGAAGGAGGAAAAAGCAGGGTTTTCCTTAAAATTGTTCGAAGTCCTAATGGGACCAAGTTCCTCTCCCCTACCCCATACACATCAGGCAAAAAGCCACTTTATGTGGCCACAAATTCTAAGCAGTCACCTTACCTATTTATGTCTTCAGATTGGTCAGCAGGACTGAAAACTTCCAATAGTGCTCACAGGCCCTCTCAAAAATTCATCTCAGCAAAGATTAAAAGCATTTTACCCCAGTCAGATAGTCACAGTCCAAACCAAGTTGAGGATGGCTTAATAGTACAGAAATCATTTTTGCCCATCCATGCCCGTCCACGGAGCCAACGGAAGAGAAGAAGAAGGATCTTGTTTGAGGAATCCATTGAGATCTCTTCTAAAACTAGAAGAATGTCAAGCAAGGCCCTTGCTCAAAAAGAGGTCCCCTCATCGTGTGAGCCACTGGCAAAAGATGTTGAGAGAACACTTAGACTTTCTCCCTTTAGCCCATTTCAGCAGATCAAATGCCCTCGTCAAAACCAGCCTGTAGTGGTGCTAAACCACCCCGATGCTGATATTCCTGAGGTGACAAACATTATGAGGTCGGTTAACAGATACAAAGGTGAGATTGTCAAGGTGGCATTGTCTGAGAACACAGTCAGAGCCCTTTCTGAGTGGAGCTTCATTGGCCAAGATGGTACACTGTCAGACACTCCTGGTATCAGTGCAGGGTCAAGAGTCCGGCCATCAGGAAACAATGTTAGAGAGCGATTTATTTTAAGACTGAAGTTAAAAAAGACAAGAAGAAACAAATATGAGGTAGTGAGGTTCTCCTCCAGCACAGGTTCAGACCAAATCCCAACATTTAATTGTTGGTTTTGTGGCCGAGTGTTTAACAACCAAGAAGAGTGGATTGGCCATGGACAGCGGCATCTGATGGAAGCTACAAGAGATTGGAATCAGCTGTTCTAACCACGTAGCACATGGATTTTGTCAAAAACCGTCCTCTAATGTAGATTTCTTTTTTCTTTTTTCTTTTTTAAAGAGAAATAGTACCGTTAAATGTACTTAAGCTGTCTATTTTTTCCATAGATATCCATTCAGAAGATTTTTTTTAATGGATAGTGTAATAGAAGAACGTTTGGTACTAGATACCAATTTGTATGTAAATAGTTTAAATCTATGTATATTTAACTATAGACCTTTGTGTATGTACATAATTGGAACTGTGAAAACTGGACACACTGTATGTTCATACATGCAAGCAAAAAGATCACTGGTATGAAAGGAAGGTGCTGTCTGTAACAGACCTATTTCAATGCAGTCAGTTAACAGATTTCTCAGGTAATTTCAGAATCCAGTTTATAAAGAGATCTTTTATTTTGGCTCCGACACCATCTGAAAAGGTTTTTTGTTTTGTTTTGTTTTTTCAAATCATGATGTGTTTTAAGTTGGCTGCAGACATTAACCATTAGTAGAGGTCATAGAGCTTATTACTTTATTAATATGTTTTTAAAAAATTTCTTACTTATAAAGATGTCCCTTTTAAAAGCGAATCATGTAAATGTTCATTATGAACACTGGTCAGTTGATGTAGCTGTAGAAATATTTGTGCAAAAGTGATCTAGAAACAAACTTTTAGGTTCCTGTGGAAGCTGTATTTTCATACACTGTATATGTGTATCTATATTTTCATGTTTGTTTGTTTTACTGGTGCTATCCCATATTTTTTTAACATGTTCAGACTGACCCAGTGTCATTTTTCGTAGCAATAATACATTTCACCATAGTTTTAAACATCATCTGTCTGTGGTGCAGTCAACATATTACCCATATTAGTTTTGTTTCTTTTATTCTTTTAAGTGTTTATTTTATTATTATTATTATTATTATTATTATTATTATTATTAATGAAGATGAAAACCTGCAGAGCACAGTGATATTTTACCACAAAAGGAACATATTCAGATGCAAACCACCAACCCACCAAATGGCCAACCAAACACTAACTTGATTTTGTGTTGGGTCTTGTTCTCTTATACTTGTGTGCCTCAATCTGCCTCAATTTTTACCAAGCGGTTACTCTTCTTGTTTATGTTGAGTTTCTTTTTTTTTCTTTTTTTTCCATGAGGGTTCAGTGATGAAGTGGTAATTACGTTAACACATCTTTTTTAAATTATTCAGATTTTAGGCCTTTTATTGGTATACGCAATACTGTTAACCCAGTTTAAATGTTTGAACTATATTTGAATGGTTAAACATAAATGGCTTAGTACTGACATTACATAGAATCTACTGGTCTATATTTGTTACTAATGACTTATGCAAATCAAAAATGTTAAAATGGTCACTTTCTGAACAAGTCCTGCTTTACCTCAGAGTTGGCACCATTTACAATGTAAATTGAAAGGCAGCAATTTGTGAAGTTGTACCTTTTTACCATATCACAAAAATAGCCTTTTGAACGTGTGTAGTTTGCAAAGACTTTAAATATGACAATCATTGTTACAAAGCAGTACAAAGTTTACCACTGCTTTGCATCCTGATTGCTTCACCTTTGGGTTTTAAATGCATAGTTTAACAAATGTCACTGTTCAATGTTTTTAACTCACAGACCTTTATTCTTTACTTGACTTTTTGCTACTCACTACATCATCCCATTCGTAAGCAGAAAGCATAACCCTCTCACATGCCAACATAACCGCAACCAAATACTTTTTAATCATGAGGCAAAAAGCTGTTTGGTGTTTAATGCTAATGTCAAACACATTGTTTGGGTTTACTGAAATGTTAAAAAAAAAAAAAAAATGTAAAAAAAAAAATCAACAATTATTTTTTTATGCGAAGTGCCTAAAATGTGACGCACCAGGTCGACACTATATTGTACTGTATTCACCTCCCTACAGTTTCTCCTTGAATAAATGTAAATACTTTGAAAGAACTTTTAATGTGTTTAAACCTTCTTGTGGAGGTTGTCTACTACATTTTTTCTGAATAGTTAAGTTGTAAATATTATTGTTTTAATTAAATGAGGTTGATAAAATTTTACTCTTTTTTCCTCACACGGTTCAAAGATATGCAGGTTAGCCTAACTATTCCCCATAGTGTGTGGGTGTGTGTGTGGGTGCATGCTTGTGTGCCTCTTCAGGGTGTACCCTCCCTTGTGCCCCAAGTCCCCTGGGATAGGCATCAGGCCTCCTGTGACTCTGTACAGGATAAGCAGGATAGAGAATGAGAGAGTATAATTTTCTCTTTGAAGTAGAAATACTTAACTGCTAAGCACATGAATCACTAGGGGGCAGTACTTGATAGTTATTATACTGGCATGCATGCAGTCCTACACATTAAAAAAATACCCACTTCTTCTATGCCCCAGTGGTTTAATCTTCCAAAAGACTGATAAGAATTGACAGTGTTTTACTAATTTTGATATGGGTGTATATTTCTATAGTTCATATATAGGTCATGTAAGGGTGTCTCATTGAAAACCTAAAATTGGAACTAAATTCATAGATAATTCATAATTTTATAGAGCAATGTGGAGACTTAAGTTGTTTCATTTGCACTGAATTAAATAGATTACTAAAATCTAAATCTTACACCCTCATGTCCCATGTTTCAATAAAAAAAAATGTTTTCATTCGACTCCATCTTGTATATCAACAATTAAAACAATTATCACTATCATTATTATCATTATAAGGTGACGGTTAATAATCAGTTGTTTCCATGAGCTGTATTTCAGTACCAAGTCACCGAGAGCTAATGTGTAGCTACCAGAGATAGTTCTGCAGGCTTGTGCAGGATATAAATAGGTCAAGCTTACAGCAGTGCTGTTTTCCTGACTTCCTGCCATAGAAGTTGTCCAGATCATGAAAGTAGCCTGGATGTAGGGGTGATGCTGTGAGAAATGCTTAACATACAAGTGTAAATGGAAATGAAAAAGTCTAAGTACTCGTAGATTAAAGTTTGCACAGTTGGACTGATAAAGAAATTCTCTCTCTCACTCATCTTCTATACCGCTTTATCCTGTATTCAGGGTCACGGAGACCTGGAGCCTATCCCAGGAGGCTTGGGGCACATGGCAGGGTACACCCTGGACAGGGTGCCAATCCATCGCAGGGCACACACACATACACACACTCGCACACTACGGGCAATTTGGGAACACCAATTAGCCGAACCTGCATATCTTTGGACTGTGGGAGGAAACCGGTGTACCCAAAGGAAACCCACCAAACATGTCAACTTCATGCACATAGAAATAGAGGCCGGGAATCGAACCCGGACCCTGGAGGTGCAAGGCGACAGTGCTAACCACTACACCATCGTGACCCCATATTGCAATTCTTTTGTGTGATAATTGTATCATGGCGATTCCCATCCTTAATAATTATTATAACATGGTTCATAGTCATGCCGAATCATGTCTTATCTTACCAGCTGATTTCCTCAGCTCCCATGTAAAACAGAATGTCTGTAGAGGTCATGCCAAATGTCACACCACCAATCAGGAGTGTGCAGGGGTCAGGGGCTAAAGTCACTCGCTAGGATGCAGAATCAGAAATGACAGGCTTTTAGTGAAGGAGTTTATTATAACTACACGTCAGGTTGTGGTTCAGTTCAACAGAAATACAATGTGATTGCTCACCTGAACATCATCTTTCTTCAGGTCTGGGAGGGTGAAAGGTGGTTGGGGATAAATGTAATGGTGATGTACATCCCGCTGAGATGGAACAAACACCAACTTACAACCAGTCCTAAAAGTGGAGGGGGACAAGAGGGTTCAGAAGAAGGAAAAGTATGAACAGTTACAGCAAAATCACCATGAACTGGTTGCGGTAATACACACCCTCTGGTTCCATCCACGATGCTCTCTATACATTTGGAGAAGATGGATTCAAAGGTTTCTGTTACCTGACCTTTCTGTAAACAGTAAACAAATCAGTCAGTTTGTTGTTGTGATGTTAAAAATTTTGTAAGCAAAATGGACAAAAAAAAGGGGAGAAAAAGTGAACTAACTACCTCAATCTGCTCATGTTTGGAATCAACAAACGGTCCAAGCTGTGTTAGAAATAAATCAACAACATTAGACATGTCAGGTCAGGAGAAAAACTTAAGACAGAAAAAACTGCAACTTCATTTAAGTAAAGTCAGCGTTTTTTGGGTGAACAACTCCTGCGTAAACTTGTCATTCTCACCAGAATGCAGACATCAGGCTGGTCTTTATTAATGATGTTAATTAGGTCAATCAGAGGGTCGTAGGCCAAGCTGTCAGAAGGGGTGTACGGCCCACATGCTACTAAAACCATCACAGCTGTCAAGTCTGCACGTGTACACACAAGTAAATGTTATTTCAAACAGCCAATTGCTTTGAATTAAAACTGAAATGTTAAAATAGCTGATTTGTTACCGTCATTCATTTCCTGCTTCAGCTCTGGATTCGTGTAAAATGGCAACGGGACACCCTGGAGAAGACAAATTAAAATCAATATAACAGCCAAAAAGGTATTAATTGTACAATATAAAATTAAATGCTCATGTTGGCACATACCTCATACAATTTCGAAGCAACAAACCTTGAACCGGAAGTGTTCATACCTTCCATGACGACAACCTGAAAACAAGAGATCATCATTTAGTAAACATACAAGATCAAGAGAAATGGGTGATGATTAACATCCCATTTATATATCCAATCTAATCCAAGCAAGCCAGTCATGTACAAGTGGTCCATCCCTGTGAGATAGATGTGCATGTGAATGTTTGCGAACATTTCGGCTCACCTGTCCAGGAAAGAGCGAGTAGTCTTTGAGCTCTGACACATCTACAGGCACCTGCCTGGCACCGTGTTCCTGACTCGCCTCCAACAGCACAGACTGAGCGTTCAGCTTTCCGTTACTGTCACAGCACACTTGACCCAACACAGATATGGTGTCCTGAAAAAGAGAGACAGCAATGAGTTAAACACTGATTCTGTAAGTCAAAGTTAGTGATTAGATCAGATCAGAAAACGGGGGCCTGACGTACCTGGGCAGGAAGTGAGACGGGAGAAAACTCCTCTATATTAAAGTGTGATCGAAGCTCCTCCCCCAGCAGGTCAATCTTCTCAGTCAGAACTGAACACAGCACAAGACGCAATTATTACTACGCATACCTTTAGATATACTGTTACCATACAAATATGGGAATTACCATGATGTACAGAATAAGTGACTCTCCAACAACTGGTCTCTTTCTCTAACTCTAAATGTATACTTGCTTTCTGACAAAAAACAAACAAACAAAAAAAACTGCAGCTTGATAAACCGTGCTTATTAACTCAACTTATAACAATAGCATTACTCGGCCATTATGAATAGGAGAGTGTGATGTAGTGGACATACCATTGCGTACATCTCTGAGCCTCTGAAACATGTATTTGTAGGAGCTGGTGAGCGAGTCTTCCTGGCGTTCTAGGAGCTCCACCTGCACCGCAGTCTCACCTTTTCCTGTCCATTGCAGACCCTGTCCACTGCCGAATGTGGCTACTACTTCGCCGCGTGCACTTCGCATGCTGTACTTCTGAGAAGGCGTTGCACTTTACATGCACACAGAGTTACTAATAAGCAAATTAAACATGTCTTATACAACTGCATTAGAGTTTTTTTATGAAATACTGCTATTCTGACTAATGACATCTTTTTTCTTTTTTAACGTTTAACGACCCATTTACAATTCTGTGCTGACACTAACACTCTAGCGAATCTAATAATAACAGACATATGAAGAGTTCTGTATGAAGCTGAACCTACTTAAATCTACAACAAAAAAAAAAAAGCATATTCAGTGCCAGGAGTAAACAGGAATGTGAACAGTGTGTGTGAACATGTGTTATTTACCATGGCGAAAAGCTGGCAGGGGAGAATGCCAAACCTGGACTGGGCAGACGAGCAGTGCTGCGTTTGGACTTAGGATGCTCAGGAGTTGTAAGAGCTCGCTTCTGAGAACCCTAACACAAACACAAACACGATATACATCAACAACTAAAGGATCATTTAAAAGCAAAATATTTTTTTCAAACACGTCCCATTGTCCCACCTTTCCTGGTGTTGAGTAGGACTCCAGTAAATTCTCTTCTTCCTCTTCTGCTTTGATCCTGATCAGATGCGGTTAAGAAATTAGAGATTGTAAAGCCTTTAAACAATACACACAGCCAAACACACAGTCTTGCTTTATACACACACACACATACACACTAGGGCTGCATGATATTAGAAAAAAACATTGCAATATCTTTTTTTTCTGTGATATATAGAAATACAGGAATGATCAGCAAATGTCTTGAATTGCTTGAAAAATAATAAATATTTATAGAATTGGGGTGATTTTGTAGGCATCTTCATAGAAACTAAATATATATATATATATTTTTTTTAAGTATAATAAAAACTCTGAAAATTAGCTTTTGCTGTTGTTTACACCTTTTGACTCACCTTATTCACAATCAATTCAGGCAAATCAAGGATCTAATATGTCATGATATTAAAAATTAATGTTGCTTTGTCTCCTTTAATAAGGAAGCTAATTTTTGATTCAACAAGTGCCTGATGTCTGGCGTCTACAAGCGATCCAGTTTTATGATTGCGATCTGATTTTACTATCTTGTATTCATATTTTTTGACAAACTTGAAGCACTGAAGCATTTATAAGCTGGGATACTGGAATTCTGTTTGCCTGGTCAGCATACAATTTATCCTGAAGTCTCATGTTGTTATCAGAGAGGGTAAACATTATCAAAAGAATGAGGATACAGTTCCTGGATGGAATGAACATCTCTGGTAGTGTTTAACTTGTTCTTTGATGAGCTTTTGGTCTTCTGCTTTTTGTTTAAGACCTACAAAAAATAAATAATAATAATTACATTTTAAAATGACATGGTGGTAATCATAGTTTAACATTTTATTTTAAAATTTGAATGAATGGAGTTTACTTTAAACAAGTCAGGGCCTTTATGGAAAAAAAAAACCCTTCTATAACCTTTTTCTCCCATAACCAGACTTAACCTTTCCATACGTTTTACTCCAGAGACAAGTGTCCAGTTTAGTTTGGTGATTCTTCTGCTCAAACACAGCTGCTTCAACTAATCTGTTGATTAACAGGTTTATTGAGTGTGTTTAGGTGTTAGTGAATTACAAACTGTGCTTGACACTGGCCCCCCCCAGGACTGGGTGTGATGAGCCCTAAATCTACTCTTTCACGGTTTTGTTTTTAAGCTATACTCGTCAAAGCCCATCCATGTTCCCAATGACCAACAATCAATCAATCAGTTGATTACATTCTATTCCAATAAAACTCTCTATTCTATTATCTTTTAACCAGACAAAAATTTTATTGCAATCTATTAAACACTTGATTGTGGAATTTTATCATATTTGTTATATTATAGTATTATAATTC
This sequence comes from Heterobranchus longifilis, assembly GCA_028570985.1. Taxonomy (NCBI): domain Eukaryota; kingdom Metazoa; phylum Chordata; class Actinopteri; order Siluriformes; family Clariidae; genus Heterobranchus; species Heterobranchus longifilis. The sequence goes on from JAOVVB010000032.1 coordinate 10,274,948, forward strand.
TCAGCTGAACTCTTGTAAAACAATGTGATATTGTGTTAAATTCTAAATGAAGCTATTCTATTCGGCCAAAACAGCTGAGTTTTACTAAGTGTAAAACTCATTGTAATAAAACTATTATATTCTGAATAAACATTTTATTACTAAAAAATCTGCAAGAAAGTCTTTTTGTTCTGAATACCTGCAAGGCTGTGAATGCTGGAGGAAATCACAGCTGTAATTGTATGTAATACAGCAACGCAAGTACAAAACTTGGCACAGATTTTATGCAAGATTCCCTTCCTGATGCAACTCTCCCATTTTATCCGGACTTGAGACCAAGACTTCATCCAGTAGCTGAGGTTTGGCCATTGGGTGAGATGAGGTTTACAGCATGTTGTGGTGTCAATAGTAAGGTAAGATCTGACACTTGAGGAGGTCAGAAGGAGGGTGATGAGATGAAATGGAAGATCTTACCTCAAAGAGTCAAACAGGGAAACACCCAAAGCACTCTTTTCAAACAGAATTGCTTGAAACAAGTGGATAGGAGCAATGTATAGAGTTGAGGATGTGTGAGGAGTATAAAACACTCATCATGGTGTACTCACTTCATGCTCGAAGGACTCCAGGTTGTTGAGATTGAGCGTTAACTGGCCTTTAGTGGTGCTGAAAGCGACCCACTCATACACAATGTCCTGCCCCTTCATTCTGTGGCACATACACTGCTCCAGCACTGAGAGAAAGAGAGAGATGGACATTATACAGGGAGTAAACATGAGTGTAAACTTAATCCTTAGGTGTGTGTGTGTGTTCATTCAGTCTCTGTGTTCCCTCACTTTTATCCAGCACCGAGTCCTCCTCACACGCGATATCAAACATCTCGAGCTCGAGCTTTAAGTTCTCCGCGGTCACCGCCGTCATCCTGACCGGCTTCGGGGCTAATTCAGCGCGTTTATTATTCACACTCGGGTTAAATTTAATCTGGAAAATTTAGAAAAAATTATTAGTTCACACATACTAGCATAAAAAACACGCGCGTTGTAACGTAACGCCTAATGTTGACACTATATGAGTGAGCTAGCTATCTAGCTACTGTACCACACAAGCAGCGCGCGCTTATCTGGAAAAAAGTGCTAAGTATCACAACTAGGAAGTTCTTTTTTTAGTTTTTAAATAACTTACCAACTATTTTGTTGTTATTTACCTAACTGTTGTTTTTAAATCGCATGAAAGGTCTTAATACGTCACGTTTTACTCCAACTGTATAAATAAATGACAAGTCGGGATTGCCGCGAAAAATCACCCGGACGACAACAGCCCGACGTCACTTCCGCTTCCGGTATATGAGTTTTTATCGTCGCCAGGAGGTGGCAGTAAATCAACAAAAACTGCTACTTTACTTTTACAGCCGAAGAAACTGTGACGTGCTTCCGGTTTTATACACGTGTTGTGCGCTCATGTTTTGGAGATACTAAGTTTTGCCCAGATCGCTACAAAGTCTCTGCATTTAATCGACAGAGTGGTCACAATGCCGAAAGTTAAAGCGGAAAAGAAAACCCGGCAGCACCAAGAGGTGAAAAGTCAAGGTCAGTGCGTGAGATTTGAGTCGATTTATTATTGCTGGTGTGTGTGTGTGTGTGTTGTCAGTCAGCTGTTTGATCATGATGAGAGTCTTCAAATCATGTGATTTGTCATGAAACATACCAGTGATGTTTAGTGTTTGTGTTTCAGGGATCATGTTCAACACTGGGATTGGACAGCACATCCTGAAGAATCCCTTAGTGGTTAATGGCATTATTGAGAAGGTAATGTCTTGTCTGGTTTTCATCCCTTGTCACATTTTCCTCTGAGAAACTTAACAACACTTTAGGCCACAGTTTGTGATTGAAGCATTATGGCTCACTAGGTCTGTAGATACAAATAGCTGAGACAGGGTGCTAATTCACCACAGTGGTCACACACACTTTGAGCAATTTGGGAACCTCAATTAACCTAATCTGCATGTCTTTGGACTGTTGAAGGAAACCCGAAGATATCCGGAGGAAACCCGCCAAGCACAGGAATAACATGCAAACTACAGACACGTTCAAAAAGACTGGCCAGAATGGAACCCTGGACCCTGGATGTGCAAGGTGTCAGTGCTAATCACTACGCCAGCGTGCCTTCCTGCAGACTTAACTGAGAACCCAAGCAGTGTATTCACAAAAAAATAAATGAAATAATTTGTAACCGTTACAATTCAAGGCGGTTATCACTGTCGCCTTGCACCTTCACGATCTGGATTTGATTCCCGCCACTTTGCATGTTCTCCCCGTGCTTGGTGTGTTTCCTCCGAGTACTCCAGTTTCCTCCCGCAGTCCATAGACATGCAGATTAGGCTATTTGGCATTCCCAAATTGCCCATAGTGTGTGTGTGTTTCGCCTTTCGAAGGACTGGCACCCCGTCCAGCGTCCCGACCCTGTTTCAAAATGAATAACTGATTGTTATACACCAAGATAATTCCTACATGCATCATATTTTTTTTCACACTTTCAGCATTATAACACACCATCTATCACCTAATAATAGTATATCTATTTACTGGATAAATAACACACAATTAGACATGAATTGTTTCTACAGTGTCAGCCAAAATTTTGGACACAAGTTTGGATTAACTATCCTTAGGTAATTAAGTAAGAACAACAGTCAGTTGTTATTTTAAGATGTGAAGGTTAGCTGTTCTGGAACAGGTTTTGATAGAACAGCATTGTCAAGTGTATTTGTAAATCCCGTCAAGCACCATGATGAAACTAGTTCTCATGAAGACCACTCCAGAAATACTTTTAGTTCTTTCTAATCTCACCTAATCAGCTGTGTTGCACATGCAAAGAAAGTAACAAATCAGCAGTAACAAAAGGTTTAAATTGTTTACATTGCACTTGTTCTTAATTTTAAAAAATCCTTTGATAGAAGCGGAATAAAAGACCTCAAGACAATCAATTTCAAAGTGGTAACCTGCCTTTGTGATTAGTCTGTCATTATTTTCTTAAAACAGCCACCACATAACAATTTTGTTACAGTTACACTAGAATAAGATTCTCATTGAAAACAGTGCATAATTAAATGATTGTTTGTGTATCATCCACCAGGCAGCCTTAAGACCGACAGATGTGGTACTGGAAGTCGGACCTGGAACTGGAAACATGACCGTGAAGCTTCTGGAAAAGGCCAAAAAAGTAGTTATGCTTTAAAAGCGTTTGTTTTGTTTTTTTTGTCTCAATTTTGAACAAGAACATCAATCCCACCGTGTACTTTGTCATTTAAAGGTAGTAGCTTGTGAGCTGGACACCAGGCTTGTAGCTGAACTTCAGAAACGAGTGCAGTGCACGTGAGTGATTGAGTTTAATTAAGCAGTATTTTTATACACTAATCTGCCAAAAAAAGTTTACCGCCTGGATTTAACTAAGCAAGAAGTTAAGAGCCTTCCATTGGGTGACTACTTCGCTGATTAATATTTTTTCAGCCAGCAACAAGTTATTTAACTATAACTGATACAGTGAGTAGCTTCTCACTTATTAAATCACCACGTCAGACGACATCCTGAGGCGTGGTGAAGATGTCACTCTGTTTTGGAAGCAAAGAAGCAAAGAAAACAACTAAGGAGATTGCTGAAACTACTGAAATTGAGCACATGGTGATGGTGAACCATCATCTTCAAGGAATTATTGTGGTCGGAAAAACATCCTGAGTGAGTGTAATGGGAAATCACTTAAACGCTTAATAAAAAAAAAAACAGTAGACTCAGCTTTGTTTAATAGGATAATAATAAGATAAGATTTAATTATTTGTTACATTTACCGTATTTCACAGTCAAATGATTTTTTTCCACATATCCCAGGAATGAAGCTGGGGTGAGAGCGCAGGGTTAGCCAGGAGTAGACATGGTTAAGAGCTTTACGCAAGGGCTTTAACCATTACTGGGCTTATAGTGAATGTAAGAGCATTTCCACACACACGATGCGAAGAGAACTCAAGGGAATAGGACTAAACAGCTGTGTAGCCTTAAGAAAATAATTTGTCACTGAGACTAAAAGGGAAAAAAGGTTTCGATTTGCCAGGGAGCATAAAGAATGGACTGTGGAGCATTGGTTAAAGGTCATGTGGTCTGATGCGTCCAGATTTACCCTGTTCCAGAGTGATGGGTGCATCACTTCATGCGCCTCTCTTCATACTCTGATGCATACCATCATACCTAGTGCCTACCATACAAGCCTGAGGTGGCAGTGTTATGATCTGGGGTTGCTTTACTTGTTCAGGTCTAGGCTCAACATTGTTCTCTGCCCAAATATGAGGTCAGCTGATGACCTGAATGACCAGGTTTTCCCGTCAGTGGATTTCTTTTCTTCCCTGATGACAATGGCAGGATTCATCAGACACAAATTGTGAGAGAGACATCATTTTCACTCATGGATTGGCCACCACAGAGTCCTGACCTTAACCCATTTAAGAATCTTTGCGATGTGCTGGAGAAGAGTTTACATAGCGATCTGTCTCTCTCATCATCAATACAAGATCTTGGAGAGAAATGAATGTTGACATCCCGTAATGAATGAATGACATCACACTTATTGAAACGATGTCACGGCCGTAATCAAAGCAAAATCTTGTGTGTGTGACTTTTCTTATGGCGGGAAGTGGAAGTGTACTATTGAATGGCTTTTCTTGTGGCTAAATGATCTCGTCTTCTACCTTGCATAACTTTTACAGGCCAATGCAGACGAAGCTACAGATTTTGGTCGGTGACGTGTTGAAGACTGAACTGCCATTCTTTGATGTGTGTGTAGCAAATTTGCCCTATCAGGTAATGATCCAGATTTTTATAATTTTTGTTGTTGTACATTTTATATGGATGAATTTATCTTACATTCTAACTTTATTGTAAGAGTCTAACTGCAATATTACTTAATTCTGTAGATCTCATCACCCTTCGTCTTTAAGCTACTTCTTCACAGACCTTTCTTCAGGTATGAAGATATTTTATAGACAAGAACCTCATGGTTTCAAAAAGACCAGTTTTCTAATTGGCTCCAGCTCATTGATAGTTTATTTAATGTTCGGTTAATTTGGAGCGGTGTGTGTATGTGAGACAGATGTGCAGTGCTGATGTTCCAGAGGGAGTTTGCCATGCGGCTGGTGGCGAAGCCTGGAGATAAGCTCTACTGCAGACTGTCCATCAACACACAACTACTAGCCAGGGTGGACCACCTCATGAAGGTAGGCATCTCCAAAG
>JAOVVB010000032.1:10280206-10301111 GCA_028570985.1 Heterobranchus longifilis
AAGCTCACACTGACCAGTGATTACAAGTGTGTATGTAACCAAATTTTTCAAGACAAATTCTGTCGTAATATTGTACACATTATCATCAAGACCTTGTTCTTATTTAGCTGTTCATTTTAACAGTGGATTTAAACCACTGATTTTTTTTTTTTTAGAATAGGTAATTGTCAGTAACAGAAGCTCTGACAGGTGTTCATGCTTCAAGACTAATAACGGTTATATTAATGCATTCTAATACTATAGATTATTTCTATAGTAATAACTGACACAGGGTGGTTTTAGGGCAAGCAGACCACATGAACACATTTAAATATATTTAGCTTTCTTTGAATGAAGTTTTTAAAATCCAGTCCACGAGAACCAGTATTCAGTACAGTTTCAATCTAACACTTAAATACACCCACTAACCTAGCAATTAATAGGTGAGTGTTCAATTAAAAAAATTTTTTTGCTGGACATTGGTCCTTTAGGACTGCAATCGAGCACCCCTCATGTAGTAAAAATAAATGAGGATATCATAAAGAGAAGAGAGAGGATAACATAACTTGTTTCGCTGACAGTCTAGATAACATTAAACATGACTATAAATGGGTAAAACATACATTTTTACATATAATTTTATTAATAAAAATTGTTCGCATTACCAAATTACTTTGAGGCATGCTGTCATTGGGAAAATAACCTTAAGGATGTAAACAGGATCGTCCTTCTGTGTTTCATTCTTGGCTTCTATCAAGTAAATTATAATCAGTGAATGGACGGGTCATGTGACAGCGCTTTTTTTATTTCAGGTTGGAAAGAACAATTTCAGACCTCCTCCCAAAGTGGAATCTAGTGTGGTCAGGATAGAACCAAAAAATCCACCACCGCCCATCAATTTTCAGGTTTGTTCATGCCTTTCTTGTTATTTTATTTTCAACACGCTGTTTGCTGTAAGACAAAATTTCTTTACAAGAAGGGAGTAATTTACACTTGATTAGCATTTAATGATTGGCTGCCATGAACCCACCACAGAAGTATATTGTGTATTAGGGAAGGAAATCATGAGGGACCAGCTGGTACAATATAGATTGTATTGTGATTGTGATTATCAAATTTGATTTAATCAACAAACTCATTCATTTGTTCATCTTCTATACCACTTATCCTGTCCAGGGTCACTGGGGGCCAATCCCAGGAGACTTTGGTCAAGGGGAGTACGCCCTGGACAGGGTGTTATATGCGCACACACACACACACACACACACACACACACACACACACACACACACACACACACACACGGCATTCCCAAACTGTTTGTAAACCTAATCTGCATGTCTTTGGACTGTGTGAGGAACCACACCAAGCAACGAAGAGAACATGCAAACTCCACGCAAACAGACCAGAGGAGGGAATCGAACCCTTGGCCCTGGAAGTTCAGGCCATAGTGCTAACCATTACACCACTAAACAAAACTCAGCAAATAATTTGCTCCTACCACACAGGACACTGTGCTTCCTGCCAGTATGAGAATAGTTCAGTGTTGGAATATAGAGGAACCGCAACATTTTATCACCTAAATGCCAACATAAAAAAAAAGAAAGATTTCGGAGTCAATGTGGCGATACACGAATTGCCACAAAAAAGAATCACAACACACAAATCACATGAATCGATCGTCCACCTCTAGTGTGCAATACTTTATTTTAAGGAGCTATTTTTGTCAGAGTGCTGGAGATGTTTAACAATTTATGCCTGAAATCTTACAGCAGGATTCATTATAAACCTTTACAGTATCACCTCAGAAATGAGCAGACGTAGGAAAGGCAAGCTTGAACTCTTTTATTAGTATGAATAATGTAGCAAATGTTCCAGTTTCTCACATTATACAGCTACGGAATTGTCATTCATTTCCATGTTCACAGAAATATCTAACATTTTTCTTTGCTGTAATTGTAGCTGTATAAAGTAACCAAAAGAAAACCGCTCCCAATACAAGCAAAACATCCACATGTAAAGAGGGCCAGATGTAAACTTTTTCACTGAACAATCATTTTTGATTCAGTTGCACTTGGGGTGTTTTTATTCAGCCAGTTTGTCATTTAACACTGAGTAAGTTATTAAAATGTTGGATTTCTCTTTACCGGTAGGAATGGGATGGTCTTGTCCGAATTGCCTTTGTAAGAAAGAACAAAACTCTGAATGCAGCCTTCAAGTAAGTATTTATTTCAGTTTAACGACTTGACATCTGTCAGTACCTAAAAGCAAACATTTAACTCTACCTCCTGTCCCCCTGACCCGCCCACCTCCCACCTCAAGGTCTACTGCTGTTGAGCAGCTTTTGGAGAAGAACTACAGAATTCATTGCTCCATGCACAACATAGTAAGTAAACAGTTTCTCCCACCCTTCATCAAAATAGTCTTTACGGTAGATTATTTAAAATTATTTTTTCTGTGGTGCTGTTCATATATTTTGGCACAGTTGGTGTCAGATATTAGATTGTAGGCCATTCTAATCCTATATTAATAGGACATACCACAGGACTTCAGCATTACCCAGAAAATCGAGAGCGTTCTGCAGGAATCTGAGTTTAGTGAAAAACGGGCACGATCAATGGACATAGATGACTTCATGGTGTAAGTGAATATAATTGAAATCTGTTTTCACCGAGTTACTCTTGATTAAGCTAAAATATTTTTTTTAACAACGTTGCTTCTTGTTCCTTTCTTCCCGTAGATTACTTCATGCATTCAACTCTGCTGGGATCCACTTTTCATGAAACTCAAACACAGGATCGCTGGACTGTATATTGATAATATTGATAAGAAAGCATTTTTTATTTATAATGCACCAATTATCATTTAGACGTTAATCTCATGGTGCTACATTATCCCAAAATGTAAAATAAGCCTTTTTTTGTTTCATTTGTTTTAAGCCAGTGTAAGAACAGGTTTAAAAGAACTTATTAATAATAATAAATAAAACACAAACTTTTAAATGAAGATGAGAACAATTTGGATGCATTTTGATTCTCTTTTTAAATTAATCTTTGTTAATGCAGAGAGATCAGTCAGATTTCTTATTTACATTTTCAATTAAATCCTTCATACAGTTACCATTCATTCAGTATAAACCTAGCAAGAAACTAGCCAACAAATGAGAAGATGAACAAACTCTACTCCATGTCCTCCAATTGTATCTGATTGTAGGTTCACATTTTGGATTTTATGAATTACCCCCCCAAAAAAAATCTGGACAGGAGGCATGTCTGCGCTCTGTCACACCAAGAATTAATTTTGGGAATACAATAAACAAAAGAAATTACACCGCACATGTTCATCCAGACATGAAGGGAAGACTGTCTGCTCTTCCTGTTTAAAACAAAATCCTCCATCTATACAGACATGCATGATGATTGTTGCAGCCTGAATTGAAATTACATAGAAACCTAAAGATTTCCACTATGCTTTTAAAATTAATGAAATGTAAACATTAACCGCTATGTGATGAGATGTTGGGAATTAGTCCTAGTGTGCATCAGAAACTTGCAGAGGGGTGAAAAAAAGCTGAAGCTCTACCGACGTTTTTTTTTGTTCCAGAGAGAAATCGAGGATCTTGCACCTCTCTCTGGTTACCTCTATAAAAGTGGAAAGCTGGCACATGGAACCGTTTCAGGTCCTGCAGTAATAGCATGTGTTTTCTTTCAGCAGGCTGCAATGGCACTAATGTATTGACTTCCTTCCTTTGGTAAAACCACCTTCTAGAAACAAACCTCTCATGTATATGTCTGTCAGATTCATATGTTTTATAGGAGATTACCTTCCCAGGAATATAGTGTGTTGTACATAAATATTTATTAAGGACTTTCATAGATAGCATTGTCAGTACCATCAAATTCTCAGTACCTGCACTAATAAGTACTGGTACCAATGCATGATGTGAACTATAGGTGCAATTTAAAATACTGTCTAATATTGCTTGTCCTCTCTGCTTACATAAGATGCATCAAAGGATGAGATTTTTCTCCATTATGTTTTTCAAATTTCCCATAGCAAATACAACAACAATCTTGCTTTTAGGGAAGCAATATGACAATAATCCTTCTCTCAAAATACAACTTATACAACAATCACTTTCTATCTGTTTTTGTCTCTCTGACAACCTTTTTTCTAAAGTAATCTTCTAAAGTCACCTAATTAGTGCTTGAATGAAGTGAGGTTGGGTGATCTGTCTGTCTATCTCTGCAATATCCCGCTTTCCTGAGGCCCTACAAAGAAAAGAAACATTTATTTAGTCACCAGAGTTTGGTGTTAATAGTGAAAAGATCAGCTGTAGTGACCGCGTCTGTTAAAAAGAGCCACAACACAGAGTAAAAACGTGTAATGTTTAAAACAAGGACAGTGTCCTAATAAAACTAAAAACTAAAACAATTGGAAAAAACGGCTCTGTTCGCACCCAAGAGCAGCAGCAAACTCCTTAAGAACATGTAGACAATCCAAGGTGAACAGCGTGACTGAATTAAACACTAAGGGACATAACTAGCCCCCTTAAAGAAGACAGATTAATACAACTTGAGCAAGGTCCAACATTATTAGACCCACAGACAAAAAGGGTAGTATAAAGTGCAGATGGGCCTGGTCTGCCATGCTGGTAACAGAGAATGGGGAACAGGTTACTAAAAGCACATGCATTAAGTTTAGAACAACTTCAAATAAAGAAGGTGGTAAAGACCCTTAAAAATGGACTGTGTAGTTAACAGCCATTTCACCTAAACTTAAAATAAGTAAATAAATACAAAGAAAAGAAATCTATTTCCCAAGTCTACTGCAGAGTTTCACTCCATCAATCTTTCTAACAACAAATAAGTCTACTTGCTTATGTGAATGGCTGTGCTTGTAACAGCTTTCTTAAGGCACATGCTGATCTTCAAATTTTTATTCAGTGTAATGTTGTGCTGGATGTTACATTAGTAGATGGGCACGGTTGCAGCTTCTGCCAGACATTGCTTGAAGATCAGCAGTCCACTTAAAGCGGTGCAGTACATCAATGCAATAATCTAATGGTTTGAAAATTTCACATGTAAGCCAAAGAAAGAGACATTCGAATTCGGAGCATCTCTGCTGACACTAGCAGGTCTTCTAGCACAGACACATGGATATTTGGTATTTGCTGAAACCTCTGTAACTGTGCCGAGTATCTAGCTGTCATGCTTGTGCCTGTGACCTTAGTCTCAGTCTACAGAGCTCGAGGCCTCTTGGGATTGATCTGCTTACTGGCTTGTTCCTCTTCCCGCAGCGCTGAGCGGAATGACCTCACTTTATCTGTCAAATGAAAGATTGCACAATATTACATGATTTCATAGCATGAAATAGCAAATGATTTTAAAACATTTATTTTTCACAGAACTGTTCATGAGAATATTAACTGTTCATGAGAACATTCATGTCAGATTTTTGATTCTTTGTTCTCTTATTCATGTTTGTCTTGTCCTGATATCATATGCTTTAACATCCTACGAACTGGCTATGCATTAACAACGACGTAATCACAGATCATTTCCAAAACTACTACAAATTATCTCAAACCCCCTATGATTTGTAATGACTTGTTACATATATTTAGTCACAGACCATATAAAAACTGACCCATTTTCAGAGCTTTTCCACTCATGAGGACACTTAAATGCAGATTGTGAAAAAGCTCATATCATGCATCTCAGCATGCCCATCAAAAAACAATATTCATCTAGCAAGCAATCTAGGACAAACCCTCAAATTCTCCCTGTTTAAGCACACTACATTGTTGGAAATAAGCATTTCTACCAATCCACAGACTAGATAGCTGCATTGGTTGGGAACCATCAGTCCATCAACCAATTCAGGCAGCACAATGACGTTCATAGAGGTTGAAAACAAGACTGTAGCGGTTCTTAGCAAATCTGTGACCATTCTTGAGATTGTGACAGTTTGTGAAGGTTCATAGTTAGGTGATAGCAAACTGAAGGAATCTGGCAATTTAAAAAAAAAAAATCTATGAACCATTAAGAAGAGGCACAAAGAACCAAATATTCCACCTATAAATCATTATGCACTTATATAATTGTATTTAGTAATCAACTACATTTCAAACTTTCGAGCATACTCAGTTTTCTTTTGATTGATATGTAACTCAATGTAACATTTTGTATTCAAACATTTATCTAGACTAACAGCAAATAATGGCACAAATGATTTTACTAAGAGGATGTTTGCCAGTATGTATTTATAACCTCAAAATTATGAAAAAAATTTAACATTTTAATTATTAACAAACCCATTACATTACATTAACAAACCCATTATACATTCCTGGCTATGGGTATATTACCTGTAATAAATTTACATTACAAATTACAATTTTTGAAATTAAATAATTGCAGAAATTGCAGTGTGACCATAAGACTAAGGCTTTAGCAAATAATCTGTGAAAAATCTAAAGGAAAATAAGGATTTTAGTATGAGAGTTACCTCTAAGCTCAATAAGGACATCAATCTTCTGGTCAAGTATCTGCTCAAGCTGTGAGGAGTAGGAATCTACATCATAATCCACCTCCTCGGTCATCTCCAGCAAAACCTTGTCATCATCCAGCCACCTAACTGACTCCTGCACCCAGAAATACACCCACCATTAGACACATCAATATCGACGATCATTCATTCAAGTTTATGAAAAAAAAGGGTTCCACATAAAATGACGGTTGAAGGAAAACAGAAAAGTTTTTTTGGGTTAGAAGTGGGCAACTGAGCATCAGAACTGGACAATGGAGCAACAGAACAACGTGGCCTGGTCTGATGAGTCTCTCTTTTATCAGGGAAAAGTATCACTATGGGAAAAGGCAAGGTGGCAGAGGCAGTAAGATGCTTAGAGCAGGGGTCTGCTGGGAAACCTTGCTTTCTGGCATTCATGTGAATGTTATTTTGAAACACATCACCTACTGTACACAAACCTACCTTAACATTGTTGCAGACCAAGTACACCCTATCATGGCAACGGTATTCCCTAATGACCGTGCTCTGCCACAATGACAAATTTTTTCAGAAATGAATTGAGGAGCAGGACAGAGTTTAAGGCCTTTAAATTCTCCAGATCTCAATCTGTGGGATGTGCTGAACAAACAAGTCCAATCCATGGAGGCCCCACCTCACAACGTAAAGGACTTTAGAGATAAGTACAAGATGAGTCAGATCTGTTTTGATGGCACGAGGCGGACCTTATGCTGGTGGTTTGATCAGACAGTAGGGTATATACTCTTCATGACTTGAGACAGAAGAAAAATTTTCACACTTTAAAGGAAGGAATAACCATATAAAAACCAAATTTAGCCCACACCTGATACACTGCTCGGTGCTCCTCCAGCACCTGATCCTCCATCTCCACCAACTGGGACACCATCTCGTGAAAAGTGAAGAGCTGAGGAGAGACTTCCTCTTCCTAAAAAAAAAAAATAATAAGTACAAATAAAATAACAGACCGCATTGTGCATTACAATTAATAATAGCACCCAATTTCTGACCAGACAAATGAAACAAAACTTTATTTTTGATTCAGATTAATCCAAAATTTATTACATAAAACCACTTAACAGAAGTTTCTGATATTTCGATACATTCTGACTAAGAAGTCTTGCGTTTGTTTCGTACATTCTGTTCACAGAGCAGCTTGAGGTCATCTCTCTGGGGGGAGCTGATCAGCTCCCACTCCTCATCCATGATGTTCAGCTGGTTGATAGCGTTGATGGCGGGTCGAAGTCCTTCAGCCATGTTGTTTGGGTCCACGGTCAGCTCCTTCACTCTGTGTGACATTTTTTAAGTGTGAATGTAATCTTGACTTGGTTCTTTTGATAGGAATATTTTTTATATAACAGAAACTGATTTTTTAAATAACAATCAGAAACCTATATAAAGTGACTAAAGCAGAATTGGGTATCTCAGGCATCTTAATATACACATTTCATTTGCCATATGGTAAAAAAATATATATATTATTACAAAAAGTGCAGATTAACATGTCAAAACACTAATCCTAGCAACAAAAATAATATTTTAAAGGCAGTAGTCATAGTAGGAAAAATAGAAAACTTGCAGATGCATAAAGGATCACTTTGTAATTGTAATTAAAAAAATTTAAAATCTGATCCAAGCCCCAAAGTTCCTAGACATTCTCACCACTCACCTTACTGCTTATTATATTAGATCTTTTATTGATGCACACAACAAAGGCACACATGCCCAGGGTTAGAAAGTGAAATGAAAGCAAATTAATAATACGTGGCAGGCTGATGAAAAATATTTCACCAAGCACACCACTCAAGATGAGACAGAGAAGCAGTCTTTTTTTAATACAGTAAGTCCAAGACGTACAAACGAGTTACCTTCTGTGGGCACGCTCCTAAGATGGATTCGTTAGTAAGTCTGACACCCATATCTCACTTACGAGAAGTCAGTGCGGTTTCACGTAGTGGCCACAAGTATGGTTTATCGTGATTCACTGAGGTTTTGCAGTTTTAGCGCGGTGATTATGTTTCCATTTTTTTCTACGTGTAAAATTTAACAGGTTTAATTAGCTCACGGACCCTGTGGAACCTCACAGAACATCGGGTTTGGTGTTTTGGTTCTGAATTATACCCTCACGAGACTGCGCCTCCAAATCGCAAGGGAAATCCTGGTGACCTTGTTGAAAGGCAGCCCCGGGAAGACAACACTAGTGTTTACTACGCTCTTGAATGTTTTTTGTCTCAGAGCTGTACTGGAACGTGATTTTCCGAAATTAGGATTATTCACCATTTGGACAGCGTTACATGACAGCCATTTTCTATCATTGTGCTCCTGGACTGATATACGGCCGACTCATTTCTCCCGCACCCCCACACGCACACATACAATATACCGGTCTTTGGAGACTTTATACATTCACTTACATGCTAAAAATATTGTATTTAATTGTAAATACTGGTATCTTATGCACTGCAATGTCTATTTTTTGTACACTACACGTGAGCTACTTCTGCAATTTGTTCGCAGATCCGCTGTCTGTTCGCGGTCTATCCACTGTAAAACGAGTCCCATACAACCTATGAATACATCAGCCAGGAAGTTAAAGCTTAGGCACAAATGGGTCTTCCAAATGGACAATGAGCCGAAGCATAACTCCAAATTAGTTAGAGACAACAAAGTCAAGGTGTGGCCATCACAAAGCCCTGATTTCAATCCCATAGAAAATTTCTGTGGAATTTGTAACTCGAAGTGTTCCCAAGTCAGGGACTTACTGTATGCCCTAATGGGAGGCTGTGCGTGTTATCTATGCATGTGAGTCAGCATGAAGGTGCAAGCTTCTTCTCATGCATCATGGTTGTCAAAATCAGCCAGCTAGATGCATACAAAGATTAAACAATGTGGATCTGCTGCTAAGGCAGATGGGAAGCTGGATAAATAAGCTTGTGCTCATACTCGCAAGTGGGAGAGAGTCCAGAACGACTTCCTCCCTGGGAAAATGGAATGTCTGAGGGACTAATCCCAAACTCCTTTACTCTGGAGCAGCAAAGAATAAGCAGGAAAGAGAAGTAAAGTGAGAAAGAGAGTAAAAGGAAGAATCAGAGCACAACTGTTTGCCCTGCACACAAAATCACTAATACACAATTAATTCTTTTAGTTGTATTTCAAAACGTAAACAGCAAAATATCAGTACCTTTGTAAATTCTAAACATACAGAAAACCAAAGAGACTGCACTTTTTTACCTGTTGGCGTATCGTAGGGTGTTTAGAGTGTTTTCACAGGAAGCCATTCCAGGAGAGATGGTGGCAATCTGATCAAGAATAACAAATCATAATCAAAGCTGTCCATTAATAAACCAGCATTTAAAAGGTGGGATTAAAATGTGTGTGAAACAGGGAATTCATGTTCACCATGCATGTCCTCGAGTTCTCCCCAATGAATGAGTCTCTAAGCACTTGTGTAAGTTTGCTGGCTCTAAATGGCGTGTGCGGTTTGTTCCGCCCCAGGGCTCTAATACACTCCTAGATGAAGACAAGGCACCAGACATTTTAAGCATCAACGTATTAACCATTCACAGGAAATTATTACTAATGATCCGACTTTTATGAAAGAGGTTTTAAATACGAATGTAACGTTAACTGCAGGTTTCTCTGCTGACTGACGAACCTTCAGTGCAAGTAGACTCTTGTTGATCTCCGCTCCTTCCAGTCGTGTCTGCCGGTCAGCACTGGATGTATCTGCACCACGCTCGTTTCCTGCCAGGTCAATCAGTGAGAACTTGCCATGCATCTTTCCCTTCCTGCGCAGAATAATCTGGAAGACAGCATGACTGCGGGACGAATGAGCGTTGGCGGAGGTCTGTCCAGACGTTCTGGGGATTGAGAGGAAAACCAGAAAAAAAAAAAAGTGTGTTTATATATTAAACATACCGTTAAAACCAGATATTTATATACACTTAATTTTTGCATTGGTTAAATGTCAGAATCGAGCGAGGGAGAATTTTTATGCCTTTTTTTTTTTTCACTTTCATCAAAGTCAGAAGTATACATAAACTAAATCCATTGCATCTTTAAACCAAAAGAAAACTCCAGATGATTCCATTTTTAGCTTAAGAAGCTTCTGATAGGTTAATTGATGCCATTTGAGATAATTGGTGGCACACCTCAAACACAGAGCCTCTTTCTTTGACATCAAGGGAAAATCAAGAGAAATCAAGACATTAGGAAAAGAATTGTGGACCTCCACAAGTGTGGCTCATCCTTAGGTGCAATTTCCAGATGCCTAAAGGTGCCACATTCATCCGTTTAGACAATAATACACAATAAAAGACCTTGTGAAGATACAATTGTCAAGACAGTGTCCTTATCCACTGTAAAACAAGTCCTATACAACCATGAGCTGAAAGGTTTCTCTGGGAGGAGAAAGCCATTACTAAAAATACCATAAAAAAAGCCAGACTACAGTTTGCAACTGCACATGGGGACAAAAATCTTAATTTCTGGAGACATGTCCTGTGGTCTGACAAAAAACTAAAATGGAATTGTTCGGCCATAATGAAAAACAGTATATTTGGAGGAAAGGGCAAAGCTTTAAAAAGGCGAGTGCGAGCAAGAAGGCCTACGAACCTAACCCAGTAACACCAGTTCTGTCAAGAGGAGTGGGCCAAAATTTCAGCAAACTATTGTAGAAAGCTTGTAGAAGGATACCCGAAACGTTTGGCCCAAATGAAAAAGTTTCGTGGGGAAATTCTACCGAATAATAAGGAAGTTTATGTAAATTTTTGACTGATGAAAGTAATTTAAAAAAAATCCATAAAATTCTCCCTCGCTTGATTCTGACATTTAACAAATGCAAAACATATGTTAATATTATTGATCTAAAAACAGAAAGAGTTTACTCTGATTTAATGTTTGACAGTAAAGAAAAAAAAACAAGTTTTTGTGTTTTTTTTTTCTGAAGTATATGTAAATATCTGGTTTCAACTGTATAGATTATAGGGCCTATTGTCAAGTAAAAGATTAAAAACACTTGACCCAACAATACATATAAGCTGAAGGCTACTATCAAAGCAACCTATTTTTCAATAATGCCTTAGCTGTGCCACAGGCTTATCAGACTGTAATTTGTACTAAAGAGCCCTGACCTAACTGAGTGCTGAGTGCAGAAATGTTATTATCAGAAGATATTTTCAGAATTTGGGCATTCCTGCATTGTGAAACCTTTTAGATTGATCTTATGAAATATTTTAATATTTTAAGTATATTTAGTTCGTCAGAACAGCATTTTTATTACATCAGAGAGAGAGCATTATACGGGGGCACTGGTGGCTCAGTGGTACCGTAGGTGTTTCGCCTGCCATGCGAAAGGCCCGGGTTCCATTCCCAGCCAGTGCCCAAACCCCAGCCACTGGATCCAGTGCCGTTCCAAGCCCGTAAAATGGAAGGGTTGTGTCAGGAAGGGCATCCGGCGTAAAATCTGTGCCAAGCTTGTATGTGCGGACCAAGTGTCTGCTGTGGTGACCCCTTGCTGGGAGCCGCCGAAAGACCAACAACAGAGATAGAAGGCAATATACAATGATATATAAAGTTACCTGCAGCTATTTCCCATCTCAATGAGCTTAAGGACATCTTCAGTGCACCTGACCTCTCTCTCCTGCAGCCCAACCACCTGCACCTGCTGTTTCCCGTCCTCCAGGACTCGCAGCTTTGCTTTACGGTTAAGCAAATCAAACACCTGGGCACAGCACCAAAATCCACAAAAAGTCACTTGGGGCAGATAAAAGTACAAAATAAATGTACATAGAAAAAAAATCCCTAAATGTGTGTGAACTCAGTAATGTTCTCCATCTGCTAACCCTTTACAACCACTAAATAACTGATTTTCAACTTCAAATGTTTTCCGGGGGGATGAACAGAAGTGTTTGTGTAACTTGCTTTTCCGCTGTAAATTTCAAAGAATGTTGAGTAGACTTGAAGATCTAATTTCTTGAAGTTGGGTTTCTTCAACATAAGAAAAACATCACGAGCTGCAAGGAGTAAAAGTGACAGAACAAAAATCTTTTTTGAGAATGGTTATCCTAAAGTAATTTCAAAGCATTATTTTTAAGATGATGAATTTAAAAGTCCTTGAAAAGCTGCAAATTTGCAAACATTTACCAGCCAATGCATAGATTCCTTTTGAACAATCCTGATTCTTTCCGGAAAAATCTCCACCCATGGTCTGAAGAAAACAAAAAACAAAACAAAAAATTATCAGGTACTTTATGATCAAGGTTAAGTCCAATTCCATTTGATAAGTGATATGCACTACAATTTATGACTTATCCAAAATGGAAATACCTACATAAAGCATTGTCTAATCATACAATTCCCATGTTTTAATAATAATGGAAATATTCCCTCACATGAGTTTTTCCACTTCCAGTTTGGCCATATGCAAAGCATGTAGCCATTCCTCTGTCAAAGATGGTTTCCACCAAAGGTCTTGCTGTAAACCTGCACAAAAGAACTTGTTAATCTAAATTTCCACCACGAACAACGACAGATTCTATCACCAGTGAATTCCAATTAAGATGTATAGATGCACATAAAAAACAAACACACCTATAAACCATTTCATTTGTTGCACTGTCATCAAAGGCATAATCAAACCGAAATGTTTGATTCTCTAGGTATCGGGTAAGGTCTACTTTCTGCTTAGGCTCATGGACCATGACGACATCTTTACTGGGGATGGTGATCACATCTAGCTCCTTTGCCGTCATTTCTGCAACACAGGAGTAACATGCTTCTTTAACACCACAGCTCACTACACAAACTCAAGTTATTTAAAAGACAACGGTTACATTCATTCTTTAAAAAACTCAAAAAGAATTAAACATTATTATGAAAGGAATGAAAAAGATTATACAGTATCATCTGTTTATATGTAACGGTGATCTGTATAACTGTTTTTAGAATGGGGAAATATAATGAGCCTAAACTGGTTGCAAAAATTCGAGATTAAATGACATAATGCAAAAATTAAGAATACAATCATAGTAAAAGACAAAATTCTGTTTTACCTTTTTTATTTACAGGACGCTTCCTCACACAAACACATATTCGATGCTCTTCAATCTGCCAACATGAAGTGTGTCTTTACTATTACACCAACAGGATCACACTATCTTCTCTAAAATCAGCATTGAAAGCCCTTACAAATGTTCAAGGAGACATCTTTGGCAAGATAAACAATGTACTTTAGTTCATACTCACCAAATCTGCTGCTGTTAGTGGTCTGTAATCCAGGTTTGCCCTAAAGTCTCTGATCATCTGCATTATTTCATAGTTGGGGACAGTCGTGTCTACCTCCTTCAAAACATTAATTATACCACATATAAGGCTGCAACTAATGACTATTTTGATCATTTATCAATTATTGAAATGATTTATAGGATTATAAATGGCACAATTACTCAATAGCTCTTATTTTTATATCAGCTTTTAGATTAAGTTTGAGGTTGTTTCGTGCATGTGGTAACTAACAAGAAAATAAAGATGAAAACTGAATATTGAAAAAGTTGTATTTTAATAAACCCAGATGAAACTAAATCTAAAACCAAGGAAAAGCAAAGTATCAGCAATAAAACATAACTATTAATTAAAGTTTAAAGATGGTGAATGGCAATTATGGGAGTTAGGTTAAAAGGAAGAAGAAGACGACGGAGATTAAGTTTGTGGTAAAGGTCAACTGATGGGCCCTTCACACTACGCTTAACCTTGCCCTAAGAGTGAGCTAAATGGAAAAAGTACAGACAAATGAGGAGAACATAACTAAATAGTGTGTGTTGCTATGAGGTGAAAAAAGTGGAAATCACAAAAGTGTGTTAAAGAGAGAGTGTGTGTACGCCTGTGTGTGCATGCTATGTAGGTGTACAATGCACTTGTCGCACAATCCAAATAGTACACTTGATTAGAATTTAGAGAGGATTTGGGATTCAGCCTTGTGTTAGAAGCTAGTTTTTAGCTTGCCTTAGGCATAAATAAAACACTAAGGCAATCTGGAATGACTTAAGGAGCTCTTAAGGAGAAAGTGTTGCTTGGCATGATATAACATTATCAGATGTGTCTTCTTACTGAAAGTGCTTCTGTGACTGGTTTCGAATCTGCTCTCTCTTGAAACTATAGTTTCAGTACAAGTACCGCACATGGTTATTGCACCTTATACATCTCTACACAAGAACTGGCTATATGGCTCTATATATTTCCCCCCCATTTGTTAAAATTGAAAGTTTAGTTTACACTGTAAGGATTGCTGTACTTAGACTAGTGACAATAAAGAATCGTAAATCTTAATGTAAATTAGTCACAGTGACCAAATTCGAACGTTTTGTGTGTGTGTGTGTGTGTGTGCGTGTGCGTGTGTTTGTGCGTATTATTCTCACTGCTACATCAAAACAACAGATGATAATCCAAGCAATACTGTGATGGTGGGCTTTGAAAAGTCATAGGCGTATACGGACCTGGGCTCTTTTCTCCCTTAACTCTTGCTGCTGCAGTCGTCGCCTCTCCCTCTTCTCCTGCAGTTTCTCCACCTCTTTTACACAGTTGGACTTCCTCCTCGCTGCCAGACATCATGACAATACAGTCAGACAAACCTGACTAAACAATAGCGGCATTTACTTCCTTTTTTTAAGGATCTTTTCCTCTTCTCTCCAAGTGCCTATGTTCAACTGCTAATATTTTGCATAACAATTAAACAGACTGAAAAAAAAAATATATGTAGGTGAAAAACCTCAATAAAATGCTCTAATCTAAATAGTTCATTATGTACAAATCACCGCCAACTTGGAGAAAAAGCAATAGAGTAGGGCTTCTCAATGCAATAACACAGAGTAATAACGTGTATGTTTCCTACCTTGAAAAACAGACATTTTATAATTATTAATAAACAGTTAGTTTTGTAGTCTGTTTGGAGATGGTTGCGTCGAGCCTGACCCGAGATTAAGGCTAAACGTAATAATTTCTCTGTTTGACATCGTTGTCGTGGCAACGCTAACCGCTGGCGAGCGTATGGTATTTGACGTCACAGAGTTCAAGGGGTCGGCTCACAGGCGCCCGTTTAGAATCAGTGAGTTAGCTCACGGCTAACAAGCTTTCGCGTTCTGTCACTGCGGGCACGGAAAGGCGAGATTTCGGCGTTTTCTGTCAGTGTACATCACGTCCCGTGTGCGCGGTCACGATCCACATAACATTAGTGCCAATGTTTTTTGACTGTCGTTCACGTGTCGCATCTTTTGTGCGCCCAGTTTTGTCATTTTTAATGGAGACGCGTGACAAGCGCGCTCACGACGTCGCGATGCTCGTCACGCGCTCAGAACTTTTCAGAATTAGCTTCACTCTTATCACTGGTCCGTGCTCTATCCGTCACGGGAGCACAAGCTCGCGAAAGCCACATATAAACGGGCATCATGAACTGGACACTCCTTAGGGCATCATGCAACTTTCACTTCAAAATCATTTATCTGTGTTATCGTTTAGGTCAGTTTGTTTAGGCAAAAATGCACTTTACTCATATGGTTTGTTTAGGCATGAGAATCAGTCAATTCAGATTTCTTCTTTTGTAGTTTCTTTTCTAAAACACCTATAAACATTTTAATGTTAGAAGTTGGAGCTGGTTAGGTTCACAACCCAGGTCTTCCTCAGAGCCAGTTTCATCATGATGCTTGTTGGGTTTTGCAAATGCACTTGACAATACTTGCAAGAACTGTTCCAGAACAGCTGAACTCCTTGTCTTAAAATAACAACTGATTGTTGTTACATAATTACCTACTTCCTTATGTTATTTCATAGTTTTGAAATCTCCACTATTGTTCTATAATATAGAATTATTCCAAACTTTGGACTGGTACTGTAACAAAACACTTGTAAAGCCTTCCATTGGAGGCCATTACTGTGCTATTTTAATCGAAGGCATGTGATTACCATTCTGCTGCTGTTGTTGGCTCTGCTGTGTTTGGGCCTGGGTAGGTTGAACTGGTTGCTGGGCAGGTGGAGGGAGGGCTGACTCTGGCTGCTGCTGGCCAGGACGCGCCCGTGTTGATCCAACTAAAAGCGTAACAAACACAGATAAACATTTGTGGCTTTATTCCTCACAATTGAAACACTACTGTACATAGCATGAAAGCCACAATGACAATAATACATACCTCTGTTGTCTCTGGACGGGACCTCCGCCCTGCCAGGAGCAATAGTCCTTCGATTCTGCATAGGAAGATATGAAATTTTTATGCGTTTCAATTAGGAATGCAAAAAGCATTTCAGATTTAACTATAAGGAGCATTCGATTCTCTCCACATTCAGGTAAACTATATATCACTAAACAACTGCACATGAATATCTTAGGTTTGTATTGTAAAGTTTATTAGAAAGAAAAACCTTAAGCACTTTCGGTCAACCTGAGACATAATGATAACCAGTAAAGCTAATTTTGATCTTTTGCTGAGCTTGAACCATCGGTAATAACCTTGGGGATCTTGTTGCCCTTCATAGACACAGGTGTGGGAGGTGGTGGTGTTACAGGGCTCAGAGAAATCTCCTCCTCTGGAGCAACATCTGGGTTCAGTGAAAATATACACTCTAGATCAATCTGTTTAAAGAGGAAAAAAAAAAAAAAACATTCAATAGGTCTTACCTACAAAGAACAAAGTACAAAACTGCACATATTGAAGTACCAGGAAACCTAAATTCAAAACCCTTCAAATGAGATTAATGTTGGCCTTGTGGAAATACAAGAAAAGAAGAACTGCTGATGTATGTCTACAAGTACTTGAGTTTAAATTGTTATGATTCTAATCTTGGGCAAATGTGTTTGCCAAAACTATATGTTCCAACTTGCTTCATGTGTGAAACCTCATTTCTCCTGCACACATACAATATACCGGACTTTAGCCATTTTATACATTAACTTACACACTGAAAATATTGCATTGCAGTATCTATTTTTTGTACAATCCATGCGAGCTATTTCCACGATTTGGTCGCATATACGAATGTTCGTAGAACCATGGTCCGTTCGTATCTGCGGAAATTGGCAACTGAAATGTTAATAAGTTGGTGACTACCTGTACAAGACTTACTTTGTCTGACTTACGAACATGCTCCTGGAACGAAACTTATAAGTTACAGAGAACCCTGAATGACCAGTGTCCCTTTATTCATCAGGGCTAGGAGTAATGCCATCCTGAGAGCTGAGCAAATTATGCTCTCCTAAGTTTCAGGCCATGATCAGGATTTAACAGTAAAATATTTTCTGACTAAAGCTTGCGTTTTTATTTTTCCATTGAGCTCTTTATCGATCACTAAACAATAAAATTTTATTGATAAAAGGAAACAATTTGAAAGCTAGTCAAGGCTTCACTTATAACTTGAGAAGCAAACCAACATTTTATATTGAATTTAGCTTGTTTAAGTGGTAGTCTTTACTAATCCTATAAAAACTCTAAATTAAAAGTCTCCAAGTTCTCTCCTAATAAATTACAGAATAGTTTAACTAGTATTTTACAAAACAAAAAGTTTCAGTTTTCTTGTTTGCATGAAAATGGCATCATTGCTTGTGAAGCACAATGCCCACTTTTGTGTGGTGCAGCTACTTGCCCTTATCCTACCTCTGAGCACATGCCCTGTTCATCCATACATTACACAGTGTTATAAACTTACACAAAATCTTTAGGCTTACCTCTTTTCCTTTTGTGTCTCCATTTTCTATCCACTCCACTGTAACACTTTCATTATCTTCATTTAAAGACGTTACCATGGCCTGATGTATTCGCCCTGCAATAAAGCAAAACTCACTTTGACAGATGTATATTTAGAAAATGTTGCACAGCAAGAAACTCTCTATACCCTAAAGAGCTATGCTGTTTTAGTTCTTTCAGAAACAAGACATACAAAGCTCCTGTTTATAGGACATCTCAGAAGTACTAGTCACTACTGTTATGTCCTGGTGGACTACAGAGAGGAAACCGCCATGTCATTTATCTATTATTCAAAGGCATCTCACCCAATCTGTGTAATTATTTAATAGCAGCAACAACAGTACCCACACAGTTTCACAATGTTTTAAAGTAACAACAAAGCATTTTAAAGCAAGGTACAAGAGGCTTACACAACATAGCTACAACTTTTGTAAAACCAATAAGGTTGATAAGGTTCTAGTGTTTTCAATGTAATCTTCTCCTGTAAGATTTGAGTCTTTTAAAGCTGCCTTTGTCTTATCAGTCTTTGTTCTAAAGTGCATGTCATCAGCAAACAAGAAACACTACACATCATTTAGAAATTTTACATGAAAGAATCATTTACATAGCTATAAGAACTAACTTTCTTTCTCAGATACTGGACAAGCACAGCTGAATGTAACAAAGACAAGAACATGAGAATAATATGGAGCTGGATACTAGGACTAAAGAGCCCTTTTCAAAGATAAGCTTTATCAACCCATACAATCTTTCTGTCATTCAGACATACCTCACCTTTGCATAAATGTTCCTCATGTCTTTATTCAGACATGCCTCAAGACCATGCAGTAAAAGCAACAGGAAGGATTATAATGTTTGCCATTCTTGTGAGATTCTATAGTTCATCAAGTAAGACATAAAATAACCCAGGTTTTTCCAGATCAGCTAAATCCATCAGAAACAATCCACTCAACCACACGTGGTAGGAAATATGGGGGTGAGTGAAAAACAGGTGGATCAAACAGGTGAAAGTCTGATGGAGCAAAGATCTGGACTATAGAAGGATGCAATGTCGTCTTCATCCATGGATGTAGACAGGCATCCGGCTCCTTCATGAAAAAAAAAACTGATGTAACACGTACTAACAGAAAGCGCTGATAAGACAGTGAGGCCACCAGAAGTTTTAATATAACCGGAATGCGAATCATTTCTGAATTAATTCATGAAAAAGTGAAATGCTTTATCACCTTTTATTGTTACATTTAAGGTTGTAAAACAAACGAGATTGAGTTCTGTCTTACATTACAGCAACTACAAACACTTCCATTCTTAGTCTTTTTTTTCACACTGGTAAATTTAATAAGACGAATAATAATAATAACAATAATAATACTGTCAAGTGGTAGCCACAGCAGACCATTCTATTCGCGTATGCCAGATGCCCTTTCTGACACAACCCTCCTATTCTATTCAGGCTTGGAGCCAGTACCAAGGATGACGTGTGGCAGACAAGAAGAAGCAGCCTACCACTGAGCCACCAAAGCCTAATAAATAATAACAACAACAACCATTTATAAATAAAAACAGAAATTCTGTTTGGTCAGTGTTTGCGGCCGGTGTTTGCACAAGTAATTCCATCACAGACGTGTCACAGGCGTTCACCACAAACCATAACAGTAGGCAGCGTTGTCTGCCGTGAAAAATGAGTACATCAGGCCGTGCTCATAGCTACTGAAACCCCAGATCAAACTCCCAGATAATAATGCTAATAATAATCATCATTTATTATTATATAATAATAATCTTGTCATGTTACAAGAAAAAAAAACTTGAAAACTTGGCAGGAAGCAAACTGACTGTTACGAAAATGAAATGAACAGATTAATTCCATAAAGAATACACATCATCACACTACACAATTATGCTTCCTTAAATATCCTGAGGGGGGAAAAAAAAAACCTTATAGACTTAGATTATGTAAAGCGCTCTCCATACAATTTCCCATGAATTATAACCAATTATTAATGAACCTATAATGTACCAAACTAGTGAATTTAAATAAATTTGTGATTTGAATTACAGCTGGCACTACGGTCAGAGCTGCCCTGTGGCATCGATACTGGCCATACAGCTTCCTGCATCGCAGGTGAAACTACAGAGATAACACATTCAAGTGTCATAGATTGGAGCAGTGAACTCTTCTTACAAGTTATAAACCACCTTTACGATACTTGTACGGGTGATGTCATTATATCACCTGGTTCTTTTGAGTTGGATGATACTTTAAGGGGTGGGGACCCTTTCTCCAGCACTAAGTATATATGTATACAAGTCATAAACTTTATAATATTCTCCGATACAAACATTACCATATTATGAGGGATTACTGAGGGATTTAGCCAACCTATGCAAATGATTCCTGTGTGATGAGGTTAAAATTTATTTGGCAACAATAAGACACTATATGGATAAAAAAAAATTTGGCCAAATCTGAAATGCCATTGTATCCATACAGTGTATACTTCAATATGGAGTTGGTATAAAAGCTCTGGAAGGCTGTCCACAAGATTTTTTTGTGTTTCTGTGGGAATTCGTGCCCATTCATTCTGTAGAGTATTTATGAGGTCAGGCACTGATGTTGAACGAGGAGGGCTGGCCAGCAATTTGCTTCCAGT
>JAOVVB010000032.1:10307988-10329926 GCA_028570985.1 Heterobranchus longifilis
ACACCAAACTCATCAAACCATGTCTTTATAGTCCTTGCTTTGTGCACTGGGGCTCAGTCATGTTGGAATAGAAAAGGGCCTTCCTCAAACTGTTCTCACAAAGTTGGAAGCAGCGCATTGTCCAAGATGTCTTGGTATGCTGAAGTGTTAAGACTGTCCTTCACTGGGGATAAGGGGCCTGATTGAAACACCTGAACTCGATAATTAACAGCTTTGGCCAAATACTTTTGTCCATATAGTATACCATATGGTAAACAGATAGAAATGCATTTGTTCTGATTGCAATTCTAGGAACTGACACATGAAGAATGATTAAGATTACATGTGTGTTAGTATATTAATGTGATTAAAACCCCTACAAATGAGGAACTTCAATGTTTGTCATTCATCAGGCTAGATCAATATGGAATGATTTATTTTAACCAACATTCATGATTTAAAAAAGAAAGCTATATGTCTGTATTAAAAAAAATGGCAAGAGAGGTTGTACAAGTTAGTAGCCATTAACTATTGAACACCTAACTATTGACAGGAAGCTCTGGTTAGACAGAGCTTAGTCACAAAAACCAAACTAGCTTTGGTGTTTGTTTTGTGCTAAATCATTGACATGTGCTAAATCTCTATTTCCATAAGGAAAATAAAAAAAGTTTGTAGTACATGCTAAGGCGTTTTTACATGTTAAGGCTAGGTAGACTTGATAAAGTACACGAACAGGCTAGTTAGCTTAGCTCATCTTAGCTTAGCAACCGTTGCTGTGTTGACTGTGCTAGGTATGTAGGTCGTTAGCTTTAGCTCTCACAGCAACAAGGATGCACTGCACTGGCTAACCGACAAAGTGTCACTTTCATGCAAAAGGCTTGCCGGTTTGCTAATGCTAACATTCCTAGCACTTGTCTTAGCCAAAGCTAGCTAACCGAAGCAAGGAATGAATAAACGTGAAGAGCTAGTTATAGTAACCAGTTTTGCAACAACAACAAAAAAATAACTTATCTAGTGAACTCACCGTCACTCCGTTTTATTTCCACGTATATCCCCACGACAATTCTGCCAAAGTTTACCGCCATGTTTCCTAGGAAACGGGAAAGAACAAGAGAGCGCGAGCAATAAACCGGTGTTTTTGTTTGAAATGTTCACATTTGTTCCGTATTGCTTAAACGCGGGAAGGCGGCCAGTGGCAGGAATAAAAGAGGCAAAGTGCCAGTGCGCATGCGCGTACCGCTCAACTTCTGTGACGTTATGCATGGAGTAGGGTGGGTACTGACCTGTATTGTACTGGAATGAACTGTACTATACTTTTATGCTCTTCTTTGTACTAACTATCTATCTATCTATCTTTCTATATAAATAGAAATCATCTTTGTGGCTTTGTGTTTGTGCAGGTAGATCCATCACAAGCATGTCATAGGTGTGGCACAGGTTTTCCTCTCCGAATGTAACAGTAGACAGGGTCCTCACCGAATTTTACAGTAGGCAGCATTCTCTACAGGTAAAAAGTGAATTCACGGCAGGCGTTGATTGCGTGTTTGCACAGTTAGGTCCTTCGCAGGTGTGTCACAGACACACTCCTTAGTAGATGGAACAGTAGGCAGTGTCAACATCAGCTTTAAAGTCATTATTTGACTTAAATGGGAGGGCATCTGGCATAAAACCTGTTTCAAGTTGGAATCGAATGGTTCGCTCCTCGATTGGAGAAGCCAAAAGACTAACAACTTTGACGTACCAGTAGTCAATGTCATCCCCAACATTTTACATCTTTTTGTGTGCGTGTCACAGGCTGAGCTCATAGCTACTGAAATACTGGGTCAGGCTGTGACACGTCTACAGTGACAGCACATACAACAAGGGATGCCCAAACATTGGAGCAGTGGGGGAGTGGCAGCGAGTTGCCCACACACTCCATTTGCAGGTTATGGTAGAATGCAGGCATCAGGATCTGCATGCAGAATGAACTGTACTATACTTTCATGCTGTGCTTTATACAATATACAACAGAAATTGTGTTTGGCTGGTCTGTATTTTCACTGAAAGTATCAGTGGGCAGCATCCTCATCATTAAATTAAATGTCATATTGTGAGCGTGTCACAGGTTCTCCTTAACGAGTGCATCAGTAGACTGGTGGTGAAAACGGGTACATCAGCCCTGAGCCCTGGTCAGACTGCAGAACGCCTACAGCGACTGCACATGCGACAAGCGAATGATCCCCAGAGTAGACTGTGACGTAGCTATAGTATCAGCTCATACAACAGACAGAAGCTATATTGTAGGTGACAGTCGCATTGTGGTGGTTGTCGCCTTGAACCTCCAGGGTCGAGGGTTTGATTCCCGCTTCAGGTCTGTGTACGTGTTCTCCCAATGCTTGGTGGGTTTCCTTCAGGTACTCCAGTTCCCTCCCAGTCCAAAGACATGCAGATTAAGATAATTGCCATTCCCAAATTCCCCATAGGTTGTGTATGTGTGTGTGTGTGCCTTGTAATGGGTTGGTACCCTGTCTGCACCCCGCTGTGTACCCAAAGTCTCCTGGGATAGGCTTCAGGCCCCCCATAACCCTGTATACAGGATAAGCAGTATAGAAGATCAAGGAATGAATGAATATATATCTTCTAGTTCTTTGTTCGTAGCATTGCATTTCCTTCAGAATTAATAAACTATCTATCTATCTATGAATCCATCTATCCATCCATCCAGTCATGGACTGAAAAGTAATAATGTGGTGAAAAGATGCACAAATCACACTTTTGGTTTTTTTTTTTTGTCAAAAGCCTTTTTTAAAATAAACATATACGTAAAATACATAGAACTTAGTGCCTAAAAATAAAAAATAAATCAAATGAAAGTAGTTAAAACGATGAACACAAGAATAAAACTTCCAATTTCCATTATTAATGATATAATGGCTCCTGTCAGAGGCTTCCTAATACTTCCCACTTTCTCAGAAAGCAGAGCAGTCTCAGAGGCAGTGCATGGACTAGCGGGTGCCACAGGGTGGCATCTCCTACCCTAGAAATAGTTCTTACTCTTATATAAGGGATATGAAACCAATACAGCAATTTTGTTACATGGGTAACTAAGGAAGAAACCAGATATTCTGCAAACATAACAATGGCTCATAAACAATTAGGTTGTGTCACTACTTAAGCCGGCTTTACACTGTATGATTATTGGCCCTGTTTTTCCTGCCAAAAACAAAAATCTCTGTTAATGTTAAAAAAAAATAAAATACTTTGGTCTTGTGTTGCGAGTCTCTTCAGTCTCTAACCCATAATGAGACGTATTCATCATTAGCAGATTTATTGTGAACGATTCATACTAATGGACAAAAAATAATTCTCATTTCCTTAAGCACCTTAAAGCATGCTTCTGATTATGTGATTACATTTTTGTAAGGAATTAGATCACACGAAGCGGTGATTCCTACAAGCATAATGTAGTTTCTACAACCACATGTCTATTGTTAAAGGATCTTCATTGTAAAACCTGACACTAAGAGCACATAATCACGCAGTCTGTTACGGAATTCATACAAAAATATTGGCATCATCTTGTGCAGTGTGACAGGTAATAATCTTGAAAGACTGCAATAATCATAACACAGTCTAAAACCGGCTTTGGTTCACTTTTACTCAGAGGAACACTTCCTGTCAGCATAAAAATTATACATCTACAGCAAGTGAAACCGCATTTCATCTGGTCTTATTGTGTGAAAGGCTTGATAAGTCCAAGATCCATGGCTTTGGACAGACATGCACGTGCTGCATCGATTCCCCCCTGTTTCTTGGGATTGTCCTCCATCTTGGCGATGTAGGTAAGGATCTCAAGTAACTCAGTCTCCATGAGCTTCTTAGCCAGCTCTGCATCAGAGTCCAGCATGTTGAAGATGATCACAATGCCTCGGTGCTGGAGTTGAGGATTGTCATGGATGCACAGCCTTTGGAAGATCTCAAGCCACTGCTCAGTCTGCCATTTAAACAGATTACCAAGGATCAAGCAGAGGAATAAATCATCAAGGCTGGTGCATTTCGACATTTTGACAAAAGTTAAAGTTACTAGTCGAATTCTTATCGATCATCATACGTACCACTTTGGTCATCTTGACACTCAGCTTCTTCTCGGCTGCAGTGATCATGGCCAGTCCACCAGCTGCTGCTATCTGTAGCTTTTCATCATCCTCACCACAAAGCAGTATGAGGAGCTTCAGCTTGTCATTCCCATCCTCCAGATACCTCTGCTGAACCTGTCAAAACAAGATCATACATTTTTTTTTACTATTTCCTGTAGTGCTAAGACTTCAGACAACAGGTTAGATACAGGATTGATGTCTCTCTGTGCTACCAAATGTTCTTCCTCACCTCTTTACAGCAGACCAGATTGCACATGCACTCTGTAGCAGCCAGGCGGATTTGTTCATGCTCCTCAAACATGTAGTTCTCAATCTCTGGAAGGGCTTTCTCTTTCAGGATTTTCACTCTAAGACAAGAAAAATAGAGAAATTGTTATTTCAAAAGGCACGATAGGATTTAAAAATAGTTTGTAATGTATGGTACTCACCGAAGCTTTTCGTTTAGTGCAGCCAAATTAGTGAGACTCACTAATGACTCGTAGTTCTGAATACCGTCTCTTTCTGTGTTCAGCAGGGACACCAGTGGTCGCACAACTTCATATATCTAAGTAATAGCAAAATAAAAAATAATAATAAGACAGGTTATTAGAACGAATGTACTTTTATGATTTAGCATCACATCTTAGTGTTTAGTGTAAAGTGTAAAATCTTCTTACCCTCTCAGAGGGGAAGGCAATCTCAGGGTTGGAGGTGGCAGCAATCTTAGCCAGTGCATGGGAGGCCTTTATTTTTCCATTTTCTGTTCCTTCTAGGGCTAAAGGAATCAGAGCCTGTGCCAAGGAAACCCAAAGTCAAGATGCTT
The DNA here is from genome assembly GCA_028570985.1 of Heterobranchus longifilis. NCBI lineage: Eukaryota > Metazoa > Chordata > Actinopteri > Siluriformes > Clariidae > Heterobranchus > Heterobranchus longifilis. The sequence continues at coordinate 10,312,909 of JAOVVB010000032.1, forward strand.
GTTTGAACACAAGGTTTACTTAAGCAATATTAGACCCAAGATGAGATCTTACCTTTCCTCCACCTTGGGCAACAATCGTTCCACGATCTTTTGGATCATCAGCCAATGCAAGGAACACCCTAATGATAATGATGAAAATTAAATATTGACTTGTGTTGCATTAAGGAAGATAGTATGATAGATTTTCTTAAACCAAATGAGCAAAGCCAAGTTTGAATCCTTACCTTGCCAGCATTTCCTTGGTTTGATCAGTCAAAATGGAACTGTCTGCTTTGACCATGACCGCAAGTGCTGATGTCACTCCAGCTTTCAAGAGCCTTTTCACTCTCCTCTGAATGAAATCCTTCTTGTCCTGAGATCAATATAGTATGTTACAGTGTGCTGTTGCTCAACCTGATTAACACCTAAAGCTGCGTAATTAAAGCTATTGTAATTTATCTTTGTAACATCAAAAGATTGTGCCTGGTGATCTGGGAAAACCTGTCAGGTTTCACTGTCTATAAATTCTGGCAAAGGATGAAATATTGTTGAATGTCATGTTGTGTAAGAAGCCAGTTTAATAAACCTTGAAGATGTCTTAATCCATGGTAGCTTTGTGGGATTACTTCACACTGTAAAAAATACCCATGAAAAGATTTGGACTGCTCCTGTACCATGGTTGGACTGTAGGCGTAAAATGTAATTTATTTCCTTTTCTTGGGGTAATCAGACTTTACTCTTAACTAGTAGCATATATATTACAAGAGAAATGTTTTTCATTTCTAGAAAGTCTGAAGTTTTCACAATATACAACGTAGCAAAAAAAGGAAAGGTTTCCCCAGGCCGCCATGCGAATACACAGCATTATCAGATTCTTTTTGCATAATTATCACAGCTACTTGAACGTTTCCAACCGGCCTTGTGTGTTAATTACCTTAGGGTGCTGCTCAGGGACATGCTGCTTGGAGAATTTGGCCAACTGTACCAACTCTGGGATGATCTCTTTCTTGTCATAACTGTTTGTGCAGTTCACCAATGTACAGGCGACGGCATACAGGATGGTTTTATCTTTAGACTATAGGAAGAAATGATTATCATTAAAAATCATTAACATAACATTTTTAAGAATGTCTAACATATGAAGAGCGTCAAAGTGGTGAAGTTGTCCAACATGTATGTCATATCAATTTGAAATGAATCTAGAATTCTTTTAGTCCTACCTTAGCAAGCTCAAACATGGCTCTCATGGCTTGCTCATCCTCAACGAAGTCGTCTTTTACATCTGCATCATTGGTCAGGTACGCTAAACCCTCGATCGCCCATTTCCTCGTACGAACGTCAAGAGTGGGATTGCACAGCCATCTGAAATCAGGTGTTTGATAATAGGGAGTTATTATTGAGCTTTAAAACATGCTTTATAAGAGTTCTATCTGCTAGACGCATGTCTATGACTGAATAACGGCACTGACGTTTCCTGAAAACAGGGCACTTACTTTCTGCACTGCTTGGCCAGTTTTTCAGTGGAGCCTTCAGCGAACTGCCTCATGCTATAATCATCACCTCCAGCTGAGCCCAGTTTACACAAACCCTGCAGGGAAAGAACAACCAATTATATATATATATATATATATAGGAACCAAATGGTAGATTTCATACTATATGTATCATAGCTGGAAGATGTTTATGCAGCATTGAACACAAGTTCAAAAGCAGCATTACCACAAGTGCTCTGATCTTGATCCTGTCATTTTTGGTCTTCTTGTAGATGTCCTTAAGCAGAGACACCCCATTAGTGATGATGAAGGAAGCTCTGCTCATTTTGGTGGAGGCATGAATGAGAGCTTCTATGGCCACCAGCTGATCCACCTCTCGTTCGGAACCACACAAAGCGACCATCATCTCCATTATTCCCTGACGACCCACTAGCATGTTTCCCACTTCGAAGGGTCCCTGCATCAAACCTGACAAAGCGTTCATGGCATGGATGTTTTTGTCCATGTCGTTGGGATCAAATTTGTTCCTGTGGAGAGGAGACACATGTTTATTTGGATAAATACCATGGATAAAAGCTCATACGCTGTTTATGATAGCAGCATTTTCACATTACTCACTTGATGTATTCATCACAAATGTCTCTGTAGTTCTCTCTCTCAGGATCACATCGCAAGTCATCATAGAGCTTGTTGAGAAGAACACTGGCAATAAGCTGCGTATTCTCTGTCATGGGCAATTGATCAGGCAACTCGGGCACCTGTCCGCACACCTTCAGAATCTTTGTCAGACCTGGGATGGAGAATTTACGTAGCCATAATAAGACCAAAACACTAGGTTGTCATGGATGTTACCCAGATTGCTTTATTATTTAGTACTAACCATGATCTATTGTAAATAGGGATTTGGAGTGATCCTGATATTTCTTGTCCTTTCTTGGCACGTTTTTACTAAGCAGGTTAAGAGCCTGGTCTCGTCCATGTCCTGACACCTTCTTACTGACAGTCATGTCCAGCAGTTTGAGCAGAATGGTCTTCAGGTCCTTGCTTGAGTCTTTTGGGTGGAAGAAAAAAGGAATAATTTGAATAAGTTATAATAAGTGGGAATTTCTCATTTTAATGATTATACTGTACTTTTGAGAAACTCAGACAAACTCTAAGAAAATAAAAACATGTAACAGAAACAGAAAATGTAACAACTCATGAACCTTATTTGCTTAAGTGTTTGTATTTTTTTATTAAGTAAGTTCATTTATTTTATTGTAAGCAAGACAAACTCTTGGTCTGTCCATGGCAAAGTTAATTTGTGGTGGTATTCATGTAGTTGATTCTTTAAATGTTTAAAGATTAAATAGGATGTGGGGGAAAAAAAAGAATTTTAATGAGAAAGTATTTGATGCATTATCATCAAGTCTAAATAAAATTATAAGGCATCAAAATTAAATTGCAACAGAGTAAATTCAGGTATAGATTAGGTTAGTTTTAAATTGTATTTTTTTATTTGTAATTATTATTATTAATATATGAATATTATTATTAATTATTGTATTGTTGTTAATTTCTTTTCTTTTTATCACAGTCTCGTGTCCAATCCAAATCCATAATGTCAGTCATTTTAAATGACTACATTAAAATAAGTGAAGATGACAAAATTTTTGAGTTTTTATCATCCTAACCAACTCCCAACACTTATCATACTTTGATTCATAATTCATAACCAATGTTCTTCAGAAACCATACTTAACAGACATACATCCAAAAATCTTACCTCATCCGTATTGTACTTAATGCTACAAGGTATTAATTTGTCCATTACACTCATGTAAAGCAGACATCTACTAATATGATTTAAAATGAATGAAATATAGTAAAGCGATATAATAATTTAATCACTTTACAGAGACAATGAATAAAACATAACAAATAGCTAGAAGCCTTACCAAGCACAATGGCCTCCTCTTTGCCATAAACCCTGTTGTCCTCCCCAGACAGGGAGTCATAGACGGCTTGGAATAAGTTGCAGGTTGCCAGAGCAATCTCCTCATTGTCCATAGCCATAATACTGCACAGCTTGTCAATTCCTACCAAGTGGATGATGGCAGTGGCCTGTATGTACAAAAGCACAACATGATTAAACCCAAAGTTAAATTATTCCTAAACTACAGTATATTACTCAGTAGTACTGTACATTATTATGTATCCACAGTAAAAAGTAAAAGTATTGAGACTGGTATACAATTACAAAGACAAGTCTCGACCAAAACATGGTAAAGGTGCTAAAAGTGTCTCACCTGGGTGAAAAAGTGAATTTTCAGATAGGATCATATGACACCGTTTTTCATGATCCTTAATGCTTCTTATCTCCCGATCCATGCTTTGTTTTTTGTTAATATGCATACACTTTTATATATTTTCTTATCAGTTAAAAGGAGAACCATTGGCTAAATACAATTTAATGCCCTTTTATGTAGTGTCTGTAACTTTTTTGAATTAAATGATCTTTCAGTTATTTTAATTGTCATTCAGATGAAACTTGTCCAATTTAGATGTCATGAAAAGATATAAAGCTGATAAAGTGTATTACTCTAAAATGCTAAATTGTTAAGATATTGCAACATGAAATTGATATGGTTACGGACACTACAGATTTTTTTTGCTTTTTAAGCTTTTACCAAAAACCAATTTAAGTAACAGTTTTTACAATCATTTGCTTCTAGAAGCTTAAACACCAACTTTAGTATCAATAAGAAAGAAATATTAATATTAATATTAATTTGCACTGTAAATTATTATTGTTTAAAGCAAGACAGTATAACAGTGAAAAAATGGCTTTTTTGGGGGGGCACATATAAAATCTCTTCAAAATGTTAGCAAAAAAAGTTAGCAACCTGAAATTTTTAGGGAAGCGAGATTGGTCACTTCCATGCTGCATAAACTTTTCTGTATTGTATGTATAATATAAAAAAAATGTAAAATCAGCACCAATACTGTGAGTCATTAAAATTGACACATGGAATGCTGCAAATAAATGTGGTTATAAATAAATATTTGTTTTCTCATTAATATTAAATATTCGATGTATTTTTAGTATATGCTACTTAAATAATGTTCTTGCACCTGTGCATATAACCTCCTGTCACTTACCCTCGCTCGATGGCCTGTACACATTCCAGACAAGGTCCGGATAGCAGCCAAGATCATTTCAGCATCCCCGGTCTCGATGAGCTGCATAAGCAGAGACACTCCATTGCTCTGAAAGATTCTCTCCGAGCCAGAATCCTCTCGAGCCAGGACAATCAGGTTGTTAGCCGCCTGAGATAAGATAACCATAAGGAGTTACAATCGAAAGGAACAATTTCAAATAGATGTTATTTAAAGATGGAAGCATAATGGTCCAAAATGTTTTTCTACCTTTTCTTTCTTATCTTTATCTGCTTCATCACTCAGTAAGATGTCAAACATATTCTGCACTCTGGAGTCTGTAGAGAATGTAGTCTTCAGCTGTGGAAGAAATCACGATTCTCAATACATCATTCCAGAAAACACCCTGACTACCATCAAGAAATCTTAGCCACATCATAAGTAGTTATCTATACTGTTTTTACGCTGTCCGCTAAGTGCATACAGAACAATATTTTTATGGTGTTATATGTGCATATTACATGTGGTACAGTAATAGGAATAACTGAAAAACTAGTACAGCAAGCAGGCGAGTCTAACCTTTTGTTGGATCTCAGCTCCAAGTCTCCTGAGAGTCTCAAGGAAAGTTTTGTTTTTAGGTTCCAGTGTTGCACATCTCTGGACATCCTTAAAAGCCATGTCGAGTTTCCCCAGTTTCTCTAATGCTTGGCATCTTCTGTACAGAGCTTTGATGTCAGCAGCATCCACATCTATGGCTGCAGAAACAACGGTAAAAGGTAAGGCTCTTAGCATATTAATATGAATTATATTTTGTAAAATGTGGTGAAATCTAGGACTAGGCTATTACCTTTGGAGGCATCTGAAGCAGCACTGGTATAATTTTCCTAAGATATGGATATATAGATAAATTTATATATATATATATATAAAACAGGTCAAACATTAATCTGTCAAAGACTTATCATTAGAATTTTGTCAAATACCTTCTTTAGGAAACAAGCCGATCTGTTTCTGTAGATGACAGCCTGTGCATTCTTGTCCTTGCAGACTTTGATGGCTTTTGTGTAGCACTCAATGGCTTTGTCAATCTCTCCTGCCTGGAAGTGCTTGTTGCCTTCGTCTTTCAGTTGGACCGGGTCTTCCATTTCTCCCATCTGAATGCATAAAGACAGATCAATCAATAACAGATCAATAGCAAGAGCCAGTGTAAGTCTAATGTTAATTTAGCCCTATTGGTACATAAAATAATTCAGTACATCGAGGGACATTCCATGAAAGCATTTGATTAGCCTGATCAGTCTGACTAAAATCCTTGCAATTAAATGTAAAAAATAAAAATGAAAAGAAAGTAAAGACGTCCCATTTGTAAGAGCATATAACGTCTGTAGTACTAATCATATCTACTGCATTACTTTATTATGTACATTATTTCTATAAATTTGTATAAGCATGTATTAATAACTTTTCATCCAAACCCACCAGTTCAACAAAAAATTCCAAAATACTAAAATAAATAAATCCCACAAAAATGTTCTGGTTAAACTACTGGCCTTTTGCTTCCGTTTGTCAAATCTTTTTAGCAAATGACCAGACACCCTGTTATCTTAAACTTTAAATGCCCTACCCTCACACCATATTTGGGCAAAACTTTGGCCTCCTGGGAGGCTTTAACATCACACAATCTTACACCACAGACAGCAATGTCTATTATCCAAAAGATTAGCTATAACCCTCTTATTCTCTGTCTTATCTGCACAAATAGAACAAATCTAAAATCAATACAATTTGCAAAATATATCAGTTTATCCACATACCTTCAAGTTTTTAGTGTCTGTAGTTTCCTGTAGTCAAAGTCAATTCAGCAGTGGCTGACCATGTGCTCGCTCGCAGCAGTCTTTAGGCGTTTTTACTCTTAGAGCAACAGACCTCCAAGTGGCATTTATATTTATCCCTGTGACGTGATACACAACTGGGATGGAGGCCTAAACCACCCCCTCAATGGGGGAGATCTTGACAAATGCCATCCAAACCACTTGTTGAAAAATATCAGCTTGGAAAGTGGAGCACTGCTTCTATTCCACCTCAAACACTTAATGAATGAGAGCACAAGATAATCATAATATTGTCAATATTAATATTTAAAAAGAGAAACATGGACATCAGTTGACCCCCATTGGGGAATAAATGAAGGGTCTCAGATATAGTCTATTTATGGTGTAGGTGTGACAGCTGAGCAACCAGGGGCACATGTTATCACCCCTTCGGTTGCAGACTTGGGAAAGGTGGGGGTGGCTCCTGACAGCTGGGACAATCTCGTAGTTTCTATAACCTGTGAGATCTCACATGTAGGAAGGGTTCCACGTGGGGGAAGGTCCTCAAACTTACAACAGTGCAGTCTACAACGTTCTGGAACAATTCTGATGACATATCTGCATTTGTTTCAAAAAAGATTGCCAGCAGTGTAAAATGACTGTGATTGACCTGTTCTCTTGTGTTTCTCTTCGAAGCAAAGAGGACACAGTTGCACAAATAATAGGAAGAAACCACACATAGGGATTAATTCTGGTTAGTTGGACCAAAAATCTTAAAGATCTCAATCAGAAGAAAATAAAAACATTTCAGAAGACCTGTCCCAATATGTAAAGGGTGCAGGCGCCAAACTGTGGCAACGGGTGAAGGAGGTGAGGAATCAAAACAAAAGAGCATGTTTAAACCGTCCTTTTTTTATATCAGTGAGGGCAGGAAGGTCTTTGCAGATAATTAGACGCAAATTAAAATTTGTTTAATGCAGCATCCTATTAAGAATTTTTTTTGCCCCCCAAAAAATTTTTTAGATACCCCTATAAGATACAAATACATATGTTGCATCAAAATTCATCTCTTTGTCTCAAACCTTCAACACCGTAACAACCCAGGATATTGAAAATTAAGTGATTTTTTCCTGCAAAATTTAGATAATTGCACAAGTATTAGAGAGCTAAACCCACGTTTACATAGGAGCTTCGAAAATCGTCCAAATTTAAGATCTAATAAGAGAGAGGATAGAGCAGTATTTCCAATCAAATATAAAAAGGTTAGTATGTAAGATCTAAAGCCAGGTAGTTAAAACATACTAAAAGAAAAAAAAATGTGATTTTTGACTATCAACAGAAAAAGTTTAAGCTTTCACCTCAAAGAAATCCCAATAAAATAGTGAGCTCAATGAAAGCCCAATAATGTTAGAGAAACTGCATTACTGTATATTATAAAGAGAATGGCACAGAATAAAAGCCCTTGCCCTGATGTGTTGACTAAAGCCGGGCTGAGGTTGTGCAATTGTTATTGATTTGGCATGACATGTTAGCTCACACTATATATTTTTCTTAAGCCTTCCTGCACAGCCGAACCTGCAACCACTCTGCTCACACTATACACTTACACAGCCAGACGTGTTGTCTCATGTCACTTTTTACTATACTTATAATGCCACGTATAACAACATCATATGATTTCAGAAAGCTTCGGCTGTCTTTTATACAATCTAAAAATTCAAATGGAAAAATACCATATAGATGAAATTATCTCTTCAAACCTCTATTGACTCATTTTTGAATTCTTTTAAAGCACACAGTAACACAGTCACACACACAACCACACACACACACACGCACACAACAATAAAACAATATTGTTGGAGGGACAATCATTTTATTTCTCTATATAAGCTACACTAATGCACTTATCCCAGAGTTTCACTAGTGCTTGGATACCATCAAGGTAGAAAGTTTTCTCTGTGTGTCGGAGCCATGATTGATCTGCCTGCTTCATAACTGAAATGCTGGCCCTCCTTTAATGGCCCAAACATGGCCAAGAATTAATTGGAAGTGAGGTCAGGACCCAGTTTAACTGGAACACCCTTTGTGTATAAGTGGCAACGGTAAAATACTTCACCTTGAATATGATCTAAGACCTTATTAAGTAACCTAGTTGGTTGGGTTAAGGTTGGCTCAGGGTATAAAATGTTTTTTTTTCCTGGCTAGCATGCTATATGGATATGCTGCCTGGACAAAAAAAAAATCACACACTCTAACATTTCATTGGACCTACCTTTTGCTTTGATTACGGCCATGGCATCATTTTGAAGAGCTTAAGCAAAGTAAAATTTATTTCAGTCCAGATTTGCATGAATTTCTCTCCAAGAATCAATCTTGTATTGATGTTGGGACAGTCGAACTACTGGGCGAACTCTTCTCCAGCACATCCCAAAGATTTTCAATGGGGTCAAGGTCTGGAATGTGTGGTGGCCAATTCATGTATGAAAGTGATATCTCATTCTCATGGAAACACTCTTTCACAGTTTGAGCCTGATGAATCCTGGCATTCTCATCTTGGACTTTGACTGTGCCATCAGGGAAGACCTAATTTTTTGGGCCTCATCAATACCCTTGCTGAACCTAGGCCTGAAGCAATCCCAGATGCCCTCACAGCATTCAAGTAATCTTCCATCGTGCTCATTCAGGGTGTTTTTCCAATCACATTTCTTCCTCGTAGAGATGAAGGTTCACCACTATCCTTCCAGCTTGTGTTTTTCAGTTCTTAACCCAGTTTTAGTAGTTTCAGCAGTATCCTTAGATGTTTTTTTTTGCTTAATGGAATTTTTAATTTTTTTTGTATTTACAAAAAATACAGCATTTGTATTCTGAACTGCTCGTTACTGAGGAGAATACATTGAGAGCCGTAGCGTGGCACCATAGCAAAACCACTTCTCCCGAACAGACATTCAGCAGTAGTCTGCCTCAAGAAAAAGGAAGTGCCACCTTGTGGTGTTATCTGGTATTAATGCCTCCCCACATTAGTAAACCTCGGCCTGTTACTGTATATTGTATATACTATATATTGTATTATACAGTATAAGATTTCTAAAAATTTTTTTTTTTTACAGTTTATAGGAATGTTAAACAACTACTGCACAGCTGTGCTTTCTGAAAAAGAGGTTATGCAAGTTTGGTCAAAGTCCAGTGAATGGTTTAGGAGGAGTTGTGGATAGAAGAAAATCGTGGTGAGAACGGATGACAGACAACGCTGACCATGCTAGATGATGGATAATGATCCCTATCAAAAATGGTGACTGGTTAAACAGGGTGAAACTGGATTTATTCGACCATGTCACTCATGAGGAAAAAAAAAATTCATTCATGACCCAACCTATACAATATACAGTGTTTATTGAAAGCAGTTTCATAAATTATAATCTACAAAGGTGCAATAATGATATTTAAAAGACTATATTTATACATTTCACTCATTAAACATTTGTCTGTTTCTCAAAACAGAAGCACACTGTCAAATAATATAAAGCATGTAACAGGATGCTTCAATATGAAATATATCTCCTAACGGAACAGACTCACAGATATTAAACACTCCCCACCTAACACAAAACCTTCGCTGTGGATCTACAGTGGATCTATTAAAGGTCCTTCATTTTTCGAAACATCTACTTCACACAAATTCACAAAGTTTATATGTTGAAACTGAACTAGCCCTGACTTTGCTCATAATCTGGGACTGATCTTAAACTTAGACTTAATATCAAACACCACCCCTGGCGTGAACATGTAAGTCATTTTTTGGTTTTATAATTAAAACAGGACAAAGTTCATGTCTTTCAAATCCAGCTGAGAATATAACTTATTCCTCAAACACTGAGAAAGTTCTTTGTCTTGTTTCATGAAGAATTAAACATTCAGAATTGAACTACTTTTTAATCTAGTCTACTAGATATGCTAGGGATATAAACAAAAGCAATCATCTCTATATGACACTTTTGTGTTTTCGAAACCAGGTGATAAGTTTTGAATAATCACGTTGTGAACATTCTGTGGTTTGTGCGATGCCTGGGTGCAAAAGAGCTAAAAAGATGCAAACGTACAAAAATGATCTAAACAGTCTTTGACCTGTGAGAAGTGTGTTTTATCCACAATAAATCACACACTCTATTTCATTATTGTAGACTACTTTGGCCCCAGGCTGCAGACTCCAGCATACTCTCCTTTTCGCAGCCATAAAACACCACCTATCCTGCTGTAACATCATGGCAAAGGTAAAGTATCTCATTTCCTTTTCTATCATCCACGATGATGGCAGATGTCCAGTCTTTCATGAGCAGCAGTCATTTCTGTGAAATTCTGGTGTGTATCCTGGATGAGTAGTGTGGAGAATGTGTGATGAAACATGGAGATTAAGATGATGATCATCATCACCACACGTCTCCTTACTGTAATACGGAAACAAAGCAAAGGGAAATGGTTTAGTAATTAGTTTACAGTATTGAAAAGTGTATGTTTCATGAATATTTATAAATGTTTATATGTAGCTTTATATTGAATTGATAAAAGGCGAAATATTTTATGTGAAAAAAAAAAACATTTTTCAATAATCAGGTTAGAAAAATAAATACATAATAAAATAAAACATTAATATAATCTACTCTCCAACTCTACACCACTTAAAATAAAGCACTTTGCCTGTCTCAGCCTACTATATCTACAACTCACTCACTCATTGTCTATAGCGCTTTATCCTGTACACAGGGTCGTGGCGGGGTTCATTTACAGATGACTTAGGGCTCATTTACAGACTCCAGGAAATTTGGAAAGGCCAATTGGTTGAACTTGCATGTCTTTGGACTATGGGAGGAAGCTGGAGTACCTGGAGGAAACCCACCAAGCACGTGGAGAACATGCAAACTCCACCTCCAGGGTCCAGGAACCGCATGTAATTAGCGTTACTAATTAAGTGGTGAACATTTTATGTACTTGTCTATGTTAAATAGTCTTAACCTTTCAACTTTTAACTTACTTTTATCTCTTTTAGTTTTTCAAGGGCAAGATGCAGCTGTTTCCAACAAAGATAGCTTTATACGTATATTGTCTGATATTTAATGTGGGTACATTTTTAGAAAATTTACAACCAAATTTTCTTTGAATCATCCTGGAAAAGTCCGATTATTGAGATTACTGCTTACTGAACTGTTAAACATGGGTTTGGTGAACTAGTGTAGACACAAGCATCTACGGGTTTCAATATTTGGGTACTAAAGATGTTTTGGATGATGGATCATGCTTGAAATGGTAGAATATCAGCCATTCAGAGAGATAGTTGTAAAATCTCTGGAAGATTATTTCAATCATAAATATAATATATCAATTAATTACTATTGCAAAGCATCAGAAAATATTGCAAACAAAACCAAAGGTCAGATTTTATACTCACGAAATAAACGTCCAGCACTGAACCGTCGTCTCGGTCCATGTCTACTGTGCTTTGCTCAGACGTCAGACAGATGGCGCTGTCCTCCAGCCTGTAGTTCGAGTACGAGTTGGGATATCTGCGTCAGAGACATACACCATCATGACACAGAAGCAGGCAGAATATTTTCATTTGTGATATTAGCGCTACCATAAAAGAGAGCCAGAATGATGAACATGATGAACGCAGTCCATATTCCGACAACATGTGATACCCGGAGCATTGTTGTGCTGAAAAACCCCTGGGTGCTGGCATTCATGTGGGTGTCACTTTGATACGTAACACCTACCAAAAATTGCTGCAGCTCAAGTATTCCCTGATGTCAGTGGCCTCTTTCAGCAGGATAATGAACCCTAATGCACTGCAAAATCATTTGGGAATGGTTTGACAAAGGGATCAAGGTGTTGATTTGGTCTCCGAATTCCCCAGATCTCAGCCTGATTGAGTGTTTATGTGATGTGCTGGACTAACAAGTCTGATCCATAAATGCCCCACCTTGCAAGTTATATAGCTTAAATGATCTCCGGCTAACACCTTGGTGCCAGATACCACATCGGATCTTGTGCCCTGATGGATCAGAGTTGTTTTGGTGACACAAGAGGGACCTATATAACATTAGGCAGGTGATTTTTTTTTTGTTATGACTGATCGGTGTATATTCTTGTATGTGAAACCTGATACTAGAAACTTTCTTTTTCATAGTTTTCTGTATTGTTGACAGATTAAAGCAAAAAGCTGATGGCTCTGTTACATTGTAGCGAGCGGTAATTTATTTTCTGATCCAATATGAGCGAAGAAACAGTGCAAATAATACTAATAATTTCTCAACATTTTGACATTTTGATCAGAATGAATCCACCTCCACGTTTAAAAGAGGATGAAAATTGTGTTATTCATATGCGAGGGCCTTCATACTCACCAGATCTCAGTCGAATTTGACAATTATGGCAGATATGGGAGTGAAATATCTATGCCAATGTGCACTGAAGCCCAACATTTTAATAAGACCGGTTTTGCTGTTTTTGCCTTTAAATTTGTAACCTGTCTGTATGTCACCTTACCATCTCACGTAGTTTAGCTGAGGAATGTGCACTTTGTGACCTCTTTACTTCTTGGACTTAGACTTGCGTTAGAAGTGCAAGAATTTGTCACAGAGGCTGTTCATTAACCCTGTTCTGTCCTAGCACAATTTATTGTTGATCAGAATATAATATAGATCTGGGATAATAGATTAATTGAGGTAATTGCAATCAATTGTTAGATTCAGTGATTCAATGTTCAAATACAATGATTTTAAAAATATCTAGTCCGATGTTTATTGTTATTATTCTTAATAAAAAAAGATTTTGAAATGTGTTGATAAACTATTGATAAAATGCGTCAGCAGCGTACCAGTACTACTGTTGATTTGGTGAAAGTTTATGTAAGATGTTTATTTCTTAATTGCGTGATGAGCCTCCAGTGTTAGCCGAGTAGTGTTCCACCAAAGGAAAGGCTTTATGAGAAAGGACTATGGACTTTCTGAATTCAAGGTATTAGGAATAAAAAATTTTTTCATAGACATTCTTCAACATAATTAAAAATTTGAATCGTTGATTAAAACAAAAGCACTGCTCTTACTGGAAGAAAATCTAATTTAGGGTGGTTACAGTAACTCTGCTTTGCATTCGGTTGCTTTACACCACCCTGATGATCTTTAATCATCCCACACCTCTGGGACTTTGCACATTGTTCTGTTTGAGTTTGCACATTGCTCATTTTTCACACAAATGAGGACCAACTGCACTCAGCTATAACTTATGCACCTAACATCTCATACACTTCGATTTCAATTCTACTTCATTAGCAACCTTGTATACGTTGTAAATTTTCCAGCTAAAGTTTTCTATATTTGTATAATTTTCTCCTATTTCATGTAGAAAATGTATTTTATTTTTTAACAGGCGGTCGTATACAGTATAAGCATTTCATCGCATATCATACAGTGTATGGCTGTGTTTGTGACAAATAAAATTTTTATTGGATTTATTAAATTGTGTTTTATTCCTTGCTAATGGAATTACGAGTCGTTGACGGTTGGTAGAAATAGTTAAAAATAAGCTGTTCAGCTTTAATGTAATCGGTGATATTATTATTTCAGGTTGATTATTGCATGTCTGCCTGTCTTTCTGTACGGCAGAACTCTCTGCCTAGGTTATTATACAACTGTACAAAGAAATAAAAGGTTGAGTATATTACGCTTTGTTTACGCTTTGTTTCGTCGTCAGCCAAATACACTCCCTGTTCGGTAATCGGAAAAGTGAATCGTAGATGAGAAATCGAAAAAGTAGATCAGATAAAGTTTTGTCTAATCCCAGCAAAAATATTCAGTATAGCTTTTCTAATGAATATCTATTGGTTCAGGTGTTTGTATACATTGAACAAGTAGTTTAATAGTAGCTTATTTTAAAGAAGATTATTAAATCAGCCACATAACTGTTCATAACATCGCTCAATATTTTGATTTCACTTATGGTGCAGGTTAAACTTTAGGCCAATATCTAAGTACTGCAAAAGTATCATTAAATTCTGTCCAGTGGTCGATTCAAGACGCACCCACAGTTTGATGCATGCGCAGTATCCTGGCTAAATTATCAGATTATACCTTCTACCCAATATTTTAATTTCATTTATGGTGCAGGTTCAACTTAAGGGCTGGCAAAGGTTCATTAAATTCATTAAAGACTGGTATTGGGTGCTCCATATGCAAAAGATGTCACAGAAAGAAAAAACGTCCCAAATGAGCCAAGGCAGGACGTTACAAAGTACGTCAGAATTTCCAAAATTGTATCCAAAATCCATCACAAATATGTACTGAACTTTAAGTAAACCTCTATAAAGTCAAAACACACTGCTGTGCATATATTTACACAGCAGCTACTGGCTACAATAGCTCCTGATTTATGTTTATTTTTCCGAGTTATGGTGAAACGTGTGCTGTTTCATCAAAGAGAAAATAAAGCCATTGAAGTCACCTTGTATTTACCTCTCCCTCTGAATGGATCATGCAGACAGATCGACACCATGTTATTACGGTCCAGACTGTCGCCTTGTCCACCAACACAACATAATCCCTTCATTGTGTTGTGCTAGTGGACAAGGTGACAGGTGATAAAGGAAGTGGACCTGTTTACCGCAGCTGCCAAACAAGCAAGGTATTAGTTGCCTTAGTGCTAAATGCTTTTTTGTAACATTCTCTTTCACCCTATTGTTAGGTCTCTTAGGCTGCTAATGAAATATTCAGGTGGTGTTCCCTGGTAAACAGGTGCACGGCAAAAGGTGAAGAGAGCAAAACATGGCACGTGTACAGACTGCTACATGTGAGATACAGTGAACACAAGACATCAAGTGGATTTAGAGGGTTGCAGTGCAGAGATCTGCTTTATTATCTCCATCACTGGCTAAATATAGGCCTCTTTAAAACAGGCCAGACGTGATGACTGATGTGGCAGGGGTGGGAACCCTGCAGGTGTGTGTGGTGGCTCAAGGTATTTCACTGATATGGTGTGTCTGCATGCTTGCACAATGTGTGCGTGTATATAAGTGGGTGTATGGCTATAGGTCATTACCGATAGCTTGGTAGGGGAGGCAGGTATCTGTCACTGACATACATAGTAGGGGCCAGTGAAGAAGGCTCGCCGTAGGTGGGTGTGACCGGGACCAAGTCGGGCCTCCGATAAGAAGCAAACGCTGGGGAGGAAAAAAATGGAAAAGGGGAAAAGTGAAAAGGTAAATTTTTATATACAGTATATTTATATTAAAAAAACTAACAAAAATACTATAAAAAGCAGTTTTATAAGGAAACTACTGTATAAGGCTGCTTAGTTATAATGAACATCTTTCAGAACCATTCATAGTCCTTCTGCTTGTTTTTCATGCATTGAAAGCCCGGACGCGTTATTTATTTATTCATTCATTCATTCATTCATTTATTTACTAGAGGTTCCAGTGGCTCCACCGTCATGCAGATGCTGACGCCTGCGTGCTAACACCATCTGCGAATGGAGTGTGCCGCTTGTTGCTGCTCCTCACGCTGCTCCAATGTTTCACCAGCCCTTAATTCTGCCTGTCATATGTGCTGTTACATTCAGTGAGGAACGCCTGTGACACGCCTCCAGTTTAGTTTTTAGGTGGCATTTTCCTCTTAATAAACTGATGACGCTGCCTACTGTTAAACCGGCCACCGCCCACCGTAGATTTCTGTTTTATCCAATTTATTCATGTCTAAAAACTGGGCTTTTACATCATATGTTGCTTTCTTTTCTGACCTACAGATATTTTCCTTGCAAATCAAAAAGATATTCTTTTTGTAATGACTTTTTATGTATAACTATGTTTGTACAAAAAAAACCCACAGGGTTCCTAAGACGTTTGCACAGTAATAACAGAACGGTACATTTTTTATGGTCTATAATTGTAATATTGTAAGTTGACTGACAGTCAAATGTTAATTATGAGATATAAATGAGCTGGGAAATGTTTGTGAGTTTTTGTATTATTGGAAAGATATCACCCTAATTAGGCACTCATGGTACACAATATTTTTCTGCTAACTAAGCTACAGTATATACGCTGAAAAGCAACTGTTTTACAATATTAGCCACAACAACTTGGCATAGGTTTTAAGCAGGATACCCTTCCCCACATAACCCTCCCTTCCAGTGGCTTGGGGTTGGGCACAAATAAAAACTTTAATAAAGCTGTTTGAGTGTCTGAGAATGCACAACTCCATAAACAGAAAGATTTAGGTATTTGTTGGAACCCATATTTAACGTGTTCTTTATCGGGTTCCTGAATTTTGCAAAGACTAAAGATGGTGCAAAATCACTTATTTACCGCAATACATTTTCTTATTTTAAAATGTTTTTTTTTTTTTGTTCAAAGTGAAGCACTTAACACATAAATCACTTACAGCAGGCTAACTGTCTGTGTGGTCTTGCAAAACACACTCGGAGGAAAGTGCTATACACTCACTTCCAGCTGTATGAGATCACAGATGACAATGATTGGCTCAGGTTGCTATAATTGATGTGGGATAGCACGTACACCCTGCCCATCCATAAGTAAGCCAGCTCCCTA
>JAOVVB010000032.1:10343227-10359916 GCA_028570985.1 Heterobranchus longifilis
CTGTTGTTTTTGTTGTTGTTACGTAATTACCTAATTCCAGATGTGTTATTTTATAGTTTTGAAATCCCCAGTATTGTCCCCTACTTGTAGGAACGTTAGTATGATTATTGGAAAATGAAAATATTGGAATCAGTCACATTTTGTAAAAAATATCAGGCGGTCCCCCATTAAAGAGTTAACATAGAGTAGCAAGTAAAGCAAAGCCCTCATTGTTTTCACACCTGGAAAACAAGAAAGATGAATAGGCTAAACAATATCTTCAAGATCTACCTTCCTAAAAAGTTTATCTGTAAAGCCAAGCCTACTGTATGTAACACCCTGATCTGGGTTTCTGGGTCAGATTTGCCTCTTAGTTACAAAAGCTAATAAAATATCAAGCTGTGCCCTGCGTCGGTATTATTATTATTATGAAATACATTACGCCTACAGGTCAGCACATAATCATTATATAAACCTTACACTGATGTCTGAGCTTAGGATTATAACTCATTTTGGAAGACTCAACATAGAAATAGCTGTATTAGTGCGTGACACTGGGTTGCATTCAATCAACGCCTAACCTTTTATGACAGAATCCCAAGTTCTACACGAAATCCCATGTTAGATCAGTGCCTTATTTTTGTGATTATGATTATGAAAAGATGAGTGCCCCTTACAAAGAAGGCTGATTAGACCTGGGTGATCCTACTAGTCCTGGTGATATTATATTCCCCTACAAATTGTATCTCCTACAAACTAGATCCTGTTGTAAGTAGTGCAGAGGTAACAACTTACCCGGCAGTCGCGCTGTAGGGTCTTCATCAGAGCATTGTACGTCTCTGTGTCAAAGAACAAGCCTTCGTGCATGTCCTGAAAGTCCAGGTCTTTGTAAGTGGGACAGGACTTCTCACGCTCTTTTCGAGAGGCCCGCCGCTTATACGTAGAACCTTTGAGATCATATTTGTAGTGCATTTTTAACGAGCGGGGCAGGACATTGTTCATAACCACTACACGGATGTTCATCCCACCCGACTGCATGCAGTAGAGACCGTAGAACTTTGGCAAGAGAGTCCTGGGGTTCTGGTTGAGGTTCTATGCGAATAGAAGGACATAACAAAAAAGATAGGTAAATTTGCTTCAGATGACAAATTCAAAAACCTTCAAGACTTTATACTCTAGCCCTTATATTTTATGAACAACAATTACATATAACAATCAATCATAAACCTTTGATGTCAAACATTTGATGTCATACAGTTTCCAGTGTATTTACTGGATCTACTGGAGAGCACAATATTTATTACTTACTAATAATTTAGTTGTATTTTCAATGCATCCAGTTATTTGCACTCACAGTTTGCTGGTGAGACTGGCCAAGGGTTTTTATTACAGTGTATATACAAGGTGATTAAATGAAAGAAATGGGAACTAATGTTGCAATACAACTGGCTACAAAGTGCCTAAAGATACAATTTAAAATGAGGTTGTTTACGTAAGAACCTCAGCAGCAACCTTATTTCCCCTCTCGTCTGTTCCAGCCACTCAGCATTCAGCATCACTAGTAAACTAATCATCATCTGCACCTGTTTCTCATGGGTTCATGCCTCAAGTTAGATGTTTATATATGTGAATGATTCATAGGTCAAAAATGTTCCTCTAAACGTGGTCAGGTACATGGACTGGACAGAAAATGCGAGCCAAAAATGAAAGGCCTTCACTCCATACATGATAAGGGACTCATGAAGTCACAACACTAAGCCTGAGTGTTCAATGCAATGCTTGTTTAAAGATTTACTGTAAGTACAGAATAAACATGACAGGGTGTGCTACTGTAGGAAAGTAATCATAGGTGGAGCGCTGTGGTGCAAGTGGAATGACTATTATCACCACGAAATTGATTATTTTCAAATATCTATTTATCAATGAATGACTTTCATTCATTGTTCTACCTAAAATATAGTCACTTGTAATGGACCAAGCATGCACAATTGGTGCAGGCACATGCTATAACTTCTTCCTGCCTTATGCATTATAAGTAGTATCTTGACTGGGGATAAGTTACATGACAAAATCATAAATGCAATAAATACCATTTGCTACCCAAATGTTGTGTTTTCAAGGCAAAAGAAAGCATTGTACAAAGCATTCCCTTAAAAAATGGTTGAATCTTGTGGTTGTGATGAACTCACTCCCCTTCCAGAAGCCTGAGAGCTGTTCTGCTGGAAGGCATATCTTCACAGCATTCATTGACTGAGCCCTTATTAAAAGCTGAGAGGAGTAGAGGAAAGCAAAAAAAAAAAAAAAAAATGCCATGAAGTGAAGGAATAAGTAAAACTTTGAGAAAAGATCCAGACTCACCATGTAATAGCCTGGCAGCAGTTTCTGAAGAAACTCAGCCTCCTTGTGCTGCAAGGTTTTAATGATGAACTCGTCATCGCTAGTCAGGTAGAAGAGCGAGCCACTGGCCCCGGGGTTGGACAGCTCGATCAGCGGCTCCTTGCAGATCGAGTACTGTGTGAGAGGAAAGGAATATTGTATCAGAACTGAGCACTGCTTGACTGGACATACATGTCAAGATGCATTATATGACCAATGCTGATGGTCTTCGCATCCAACATAAACACTATATATACACCCTACGTATCAAGTTTGGGACCACTGTCTAAATACATGGTCGTTCCTGATTTTTATTTCTTCCTACATTGTAAAGAAATGCTAATGGCATGTATCTGCTACTCATGATCTGTAAAGGCTTCATAACGACTCTTATCCGAGGTGCTGTTTGTTAATTGGTGATTTCTGAGGCTGGTAACTCTGAATGAACTTAGACGTAAGTTTTCGTCTTGCCTTCCTGAGAAAGTTTTCATGAGAGCCAGTTTCATCATGGTGCTTGATGGGTTTTGCAAATGCACTTGACACAACACTGTTCTTACAAGAACTATTCCAGAAAGGCTGACCTCCACTTGTAAGTTACTTAAAATAACAACTGACTGTTGTTGTTATTACATAATTACTTCATTCCATATGTGTTATTTCATAGTTTTCAAATCATCAGCATTATTGTATAAGGTAGAGAAGAAATCACTAAACAAAAACAAAGAAAGTTGCAAGTGATCCCAAATATATATATATATACTGTATATACACACACAAATATACGTATACACGTTAGGTGCTTATGAGCAGCTTGTTGGCATTAGCATTATTTCTGAATGGATTATGGTATTTATTAACAACAATTTCAATAATAAAAGAGATATATATGGCCATATAGTGTAGAAGGAAGACATGGACTCATCAATCCTCAGGTTGTTGTACACCTATTACACCTCTATACCAGGTTTAGTCCATGACCCATGAGGAATTTCTTTCAGTGGTGAAAAACAAAGCACTTGTAAGTTACTATATGTAAGGAAGTTAACATTCTGTAACTGTAAATCTTGTGACCTTTCAAACTTAAGACAATGAAACCAGGAAGTCCAGACAAAAAAAGAAGACAGGAACCAGGAAGCCCAAACAGATAGAATATCTCATTTCAATAATGTCATCTCATGTGTAACAGCAAACCAGTCAGACCTCACACACTTGAAAACCGGTGACAAATTTACAAGTCTGTACCATAATGTGTCTGTGTTTTTTTTTTTTTTTTTTTTTGCGTCTTATAGACAGGTAGTCGTCTGCATTGCAATCCTGAGTCACACAGTACTGCAAACACAAACACAGGCTCGTTTGAAAAGCTTCACTAAAAGGGAGGCTCGAATGATGGGAGATGAAAGTGAAAAGTTTTAGCATGGATTGTGAAATGGATTTTTTGAAAGAATTTTTTTATATTTTTTATTTTTTACACTGTTCCATTTTATATGATGTTATGTGGTGTTGTCTCAGTGAGGAGAAAAAAACCTGAACAAACTGTAGTACACTGCCACCTATAAACAGAATGGCTGGTTAATGAAACTCATGAACAAACTTTATGCTACAATCTCCATGTACACACACACACACACAAACACACAAGCACAGAGTGCCAGTGTCTGGTTAATGAAAATGAGCGGTGAGGTTATGCCCAGAGCACAAACACAAAGGCATTTGCATTTGGACCTGTTCTGATGTGTGTGCTCTTAAAGGTACACTCTGGTCCTCTCTCACTCATTCTCTACACTGTACCCTGTACAGGATTGCAGGAAGCCTGAAGCCTCTTCCAGGGACCAGGGTATGAGGCAGGGTACACCCTGAATGTGTACACCCTGGACCCATAGTCCCTTCTATAGACACACAATTACACATATATTCACTCACTCACTCACACATTACAGGCAATTTGGTACCACTAATTAGATTACTCTGCATGTCTTTGGACAGCGGGTGGAAACACACTCTGGTACTTTTCAATCTAATTTCTCATGGACAACCATTTTAACATTGTTTTTCTCTAGTGCAAAAAAGAACTGAAAGCATGTGTACTCTCAAATTATAATGAATATCTAAGAGCAAAAAAAAAACTCCATCCGGAAGGTATATTGTTGTTTAGATATTGAAAAGTCATTGTGTCAAAAAGTCATTATTGAATAGTCTTATGCATTTGAAAGTAACAACTCACAGATATGCTAGCACTAGCTCATTCGGTACTTATGTTGCAAGTTAAACTATTGTAACTCGTATGCATACACCAATCAGCCATAACATGACCACTATATTAACACATTAACATTGATCATTAATTATATAATAGAAAACTGGTGACAGGATCATGGTCATCCAAGGCTCATTATTGTCTATGGGGAGCAAAGGCCAGCCTGGTCAGATACTGTAAGACCACCAACCTGGCCTTCAAATTCCTCAACTCCCAATCAGATCGGGCCCCCATGGGATCCACCTACAGCACCCAAGGATCAGCTGGCAAAGTCATGGTGCCAAACACCACAGCACACCTCTATAGGTCTTGTAAATTCATGCCCTGAAGGGTCAGAGCTGCACTGGTGGCATAAGGGGAACCTACATACTGGGCATGATGTTAGGGCTGATCTGTTTATGAAGGCTGGTGATATTTAAGATATAAACAGTGACAGCTCGGTGGTAAAGCTGTTGGACTACTAATCAGAAGGTTGTGAGTTCAAATCCCAGTACTGCCAAGCTGCCACTGTTAACTGTCTGACAGTCTAACTGTCAAACTGCTCAGTTTTATAAAAGGCAATTTTTAGCTAGTATTAAATAACTAACCAGCCTAACTCACAATCAAGATTAGATTTATTATTATTATCAGTAATAAAATTACAACAAAGACTTGCTGTGTAAGCAAGTGGTATGACTTTATACTGTTTTGTTCCCCTTTTGAAAAGCTGTATAAAACTATAAATATCCACTCCTTGCAAAGCTTTTATCTTCTGTCTGTCTCATTCTAAAACCTATGTAATTAATACTTTAGTGCAATAATTATAGTTTTGAATTTGCCCCATATAGCCTTAGGAGTTTACATTTTTCGGTGTAATAACTACCTTTGGACATGTATTTTTTTGTGAGTTTCAGCTAAACAGGTTTTCTGTTTTTATCTCAGTACACATCAACTTCTGAGTCAGAGCATCTTGTTCTCATGCATTTCAAGTTACCTAGTAGGAAAATCAATATAGCATGCTGCCTCCTTTTCTTTACTAATGTTTTATGCTTTTCTTTCACACTATGTTCTTTCATCCTCTTGTTCCTTCACCTGAGGTAACTTTCCAAAAACAAATGCAGAAAGATGGGGGGGAAAAAAACATATGACGCTATGAATGACGACATGATGAAAATGTTAAAGCATTCAGGAATTTTAATATCCTGTGTCTAGGCCTCAGTAGACATTCTGTTCACACAAAGTCCTACACAGTAAAATCCTCAGTGTTGTTTTAATACTTTCAGAGCTCTTTTGAGTCTAACTGGACTTATATAAACACTGTAATGTGTTAATTCAACAATCTGGGTGTTAATTCAACCGTGGGAAATTTTGCTGTGTAGTCTTACTAATATACTCACCAATCACCGACAATAACTACAAAAGTTGCCGTATTCAATTATGGCACATAAAGAGAGGTGTATCACAACAAAAGACGAAGAAAAAAAAAACGTGATGTGATGTGTGGCATGCTTTTGAGAGCCTCTTCTGTGCCCTGAGGCTAATTACTGCCTGATTATAATCCACTGCGCAAGCAAGACGATTACCAAGATGACTGCAATAGTATAGCTAATTAATGAAATGAAGCACACACACACGCACACACCTACATATTTGCACGTTGATGTGCGCAAATAAATGCATGTTCATACACACACACCCACATAATTTGTGCATTCATGCCTGCCTGTATAGTGCATGCATACCTAAAAGAAGCTCCTCGATCACTCAAACACACACAAATGCAGTGCCCTGAAAATGAAATGCATACACTAACAGCAGGGTTACTGCAGAGGCACTGCAGATGCTGAAATCCCATCTGGACCAGTGCACTACAGTTGTACTAAATGAACTTCTTAAGCACACCAGCCAAATCTCTGAGATGTGTGAAGTAAGACCTAATGCTGTGAATAATTAGTAAAAAAAAAAAAAAAGGTGCTCATTAGTCACTACTTTATAATCCTTTAGTAATTAGGACACGTGTTAAGAACCTTAACCCAGACCTGAGGGATAACTGGTAGCAAAAGCTTTTATCTTAGTTAATCATTAGCCAGACACCTAGTGTACACCTGTAATAAGGGACAATTCATCCTGCAACATAACAAGCTGTATCTTTTGTGGAAATTGGCAATATAACGATGAGTAATACTTACCAGGTAGTCATCTGGTTTGATTCCGAACAGCTCTCGGAAGTACCGGAAGGCCAACGGGGCATAGGTTTTGAACCGGAAATCAGGGTAGTGGTGTGCTGGAGTCAGGTTGCTCCCCTCGCTGTGATGAAACAGATAATCATAATCATATACACAGCTGTAACGATGCATGACCACAGTTTAATAAATGGATACTACAATGTCCTTTAATCTCTTATCATGTTTGTCATGAAAGGCTTCAACACATTTCACTGTCCCAAGAAAAGAAGATGGACTACTACTACTAACTCACTCTAAACTCTCTTACAATGGAATGTGGTCAAACACAAAGTTTATAGGTATTTATAAGTAGAGATGCACAGATTACAATTATCTTGGCCTATTCAGATTTTGGCCAATTCCAAGTTTCTTTCTTTATAAGAATGATAATTAACAGTACGTATACACAAACATATTTGTAACTTTTCTTTCAAAATTCCATTGAATTTTGCTGTTGTTGGTTTTTGGCTGCTTCCATCGGCAATCCTCAGACAACTTGGCACAGGGTTTACGCCGGATGCTCTTCCTGACACAACCCTCCCATTTTATCCGGGCTTGGGACTGGCACTGCATCCACTCCCTTTGGGTTTGAGCATTGGGTGGGAACTGAACCAGGGCCTTTAAAGATTCTATTGGATATTCCTAATAATAATAACAAAAATAATGGACTGCCATTTTTTGTGCATCATTTGCACCACTTCTGTATTTGATGGCAACACCTTAACGTCAAAACTGCAATGGCACTTAACAGATTGCAAACTTTTGTCTTGGTTTGAACATTTTCCAGAACAAATTGCCAGAATGCATTAGAAAAATGAGAAAAGTCCATAAATGGCATTAATTGCACTTTTTACTCAAACTTTCATATGTATCAAATCATGATTATGTTGGCACACAATTTCTAGAACAGCCATGTTTTCTCCATAGACTTTTATAAACTTTTAAGAAATATAAAGTAATGCTAAACCTCTAAAGAAAAAAAAAACAATGTCTAACAAAAATGCTTCTTTGGCCTGAAATAGGAGTGAAAGTTCCCAGGCGAAATTATACTGTATCCCTGAGGACTAGACGTCATTTGATCTTTTACAGCCTCCATTCACAAAGTCCTTGTTTGGAACACCAGAGGCAAATATGCAACACAATCATTGACACGGAACACTGTGAACAATCCCCGAGGCCAAGGAGGTCCCAGTCCTGTCTTACTGCAACTCCAATGCTGCACAAAATGACCAAACAGGAAAACATGCAACCCTTGAGACCTGGGTGGCTCAAAAAAAATAAAAAAATACTGCGTGGGAAAAACTTCAACAAACCTTAAACACACCAAAAATCAAACTTGACTAAAAATAGTGAGTGGACAGATAAGCACTTATCAATATAAAAACAAATAGAAATAACTTGGTGTAGTTGGTGTGAAAGGTATACTCGATACTAAAGCCAACAATGCCAAAGGTTTTACATTAGTTGCTCTTAATAATGTCAGAAGTTGTCATTTTGTGCATTAGCACATGAAAGTGCAGGGAGATGCCAAGCATGCTTGGCAGGGAGTGGGAATATGACTGCCAGCGCGCTGCTGTTTTCCTTCTTGTAGCCAGCACAATATGGATCCTTCAATGTTTCTTCATTTCAGTGAGACATTTAGTTTAGTTGTTTGCGTAACCTGCCAATGCGTTATGGAGACAAATGACCTGGCAACAAGTGGATGATTTTAATATATGTCTACACAGAGAGCTGCTTCCAACTCGAACAATGTGATGCAATTAAATAGTTCATGGCAGGTGAAAGAGCCTGATGATATCCAACATATTAAAGTGATATAGAAACAATGACATCTAAATAGCGATATTCCAACTACAATGAACATATCCCTATTGCAGGTCAAGTACATAGTCACTGTAAACCTTGTATTAAGTAAAAAGGTAAAGCCCAAATTGAAGAATTTAAGGTTGCACTACTCAACTAAATAAACATTCTTTGAACGTAATTTAGATAAAGTAAGTTTTGTCTTAAAACAACTCCAGCACTTTTAAAATTCACTTATACCACTTCAGTGCTGTGATTTCCGTGGTGAAAATATTAACTAAAATACCCATTTAGCTTTTCTAATTAATATCTATAAGTGTTTGTTTACATTGAGCTAGTACCTTAATAGTTGCTTATAAGCTTTTAAGTAGATTATTAAATCCGCAACAGAACTGTTCATAACATTTATGCTGCAGGTTAAACTTCAGGCAGATATCCAAGTACTGCAAAAGTTATATTAAATTCTGTCCAGCGGTCGATATAAGACAGCTCTCAGTTTATAATCTGGGACGCAACTGCTCATAACTTCCCTTCTACTCAACATTTTGATTTCATTTATGGTGCAGGTTCAATTACTGAAAAATACGGAAGGACTGGCAAAGTTCCATTAAATTCTGTCTAGCCAGTTCTGCGTGATGCTGTGATAAGTCTGACTGAACAGACAGACATACAGACAGAAATTTTTCTGAGAATGGTTTTGGGTCTTCCAAAGTATGAAACATAAAGATATTATTGAAATAGTGGGTTAATTCTGATCAATGTAGATAAATCATTCTCTTAATTATGCAGATGTGAAAGTATTAGCTACGGCTGTAACTGCTTTGCTGCGAAGCTCTCGAATGTTAGTTAACATGTTAATAATTCTGAAGACATTCACCAATGAACAAGGGGAAACGTTTGCTAAGGCTAACTATCACAATCTTCATTGCTAATCTTTCAAATGTTAGCTAGATCCAAAGATACAAGCTAGCAGTATGCTACAGTAATATCTAGCTACAGTAGCTAACTGTATAGGAACAGACACGGTAATGGGTATTAGGTCTCATTCTTATTGTCCGGTCTGTCAAAGATCAGATTTGTTAGGAACTTAAATCCAGGCTCTGAAGCTGTCAAAATTACCTTATGACCCTACAAAACTTTCATTACACTGAACTGTTGTGATATTTTCAAAAATGAGACGTTCGGTTTTAAAATGTGAGTGAAATTCAAAGAATTAATGGAAAGAAAACTTAAGTGAAGTGGAGCTACTTCTAAGCTCTGATCACAGTAAGAATTCGGTGAAACCAAGAAGCAGAGCGTGACAGAACTGTGGGAAAAGTACTCAGTCATGCTGAGGTACATTTTATCCATTTTATAGACATGGATATAACATAAGAATATTTAAAAAAAATCTAATTAGGGCTTACCTGGGCAAAAACACACTCTCCACCACATAAAAATCCTGCATGAGAACATCTCGGTCAGGTTTTGAGGTCAGGTTCCCTACAGTGTAACCAATACCCAGCTGAATGGCTCCCTTAATAGCGGTTGATGATGTCTGGTCAAACATACACACATAAATAACGTCAGATTGGGCTCTACGGATTGGCCAACTTGTATATAGATATTTTCAGAAATGCTTTTATCAAAAAATCAAGGTTGATTGAGCAAAATACAGTATGTCATCCATTACGGGGGGTGGGAGGGGTGGGTGGCTAATTGCATCCTTATACCTTCCAAACAAGACTGAATGGACCTCTGTTCATGTCACTATTTCCATAAGTGGAGATTTTACACACTGTATTATAGAAATCTGATATCTATAGTGGTGCAGCATTTCCTGTAAATGATACTCATAACCAATTTTCATTCAGAGTATATAGTTTATTTACAGAGGGCCACACAGTCTCCTGTACTTCTACATGTCACTTCCCCTTCCTTAAAGTCACCCAGTCACTTTTTTACTTCTCTATATTGAATATATTCTATATTTCATCCCGAAAAATATTTTGTGATGAACAATATCACGTTTGTCAAAAAAAAAAACAGTTATTCAGCCTCTAGTTTCTTAAAATATAACGTTACAGAAACATTTGGTCAGTTTTGCAAATTTCTGAAAATATTCTAGGAGAAAATGTTTAGGGTGACTTGAATGAATGGAAGCAACCCTCAATACTAAAGGAAAAAACTCTGAACTTCAGGCTTAAATAAATAATGGTTCCTTGTTAAGCAGGTATATGTTTATCGCTTATTAACCCCTTAAAGTCTCAGCATGTTACGAACCACAACTTCTTTATTCACGAACTACTATGAATTATTTTGTAAATGCAGTGATGTTGCTACAGAAAGCTTTATAAAGTGAGGATCTAATAATAACTCCTGGGAGTTTAAGGGGTTAACATTCTAAAGTACAAGGCATCGCAAGAAGGTTATGGCTTACTGTCAATGGGTTCCTCAGCCTAAAAGAATAAATATTTATTAGAATATGCACCACTTTCTTTAATATTGCCCATTGGGATGAATTTAACATTTCACTCGGGAAACATTTACCTTTTTATAGGTCTTCTCTCTGCTTGGCCCTCTGACTCCATTTTCAGCCGCCGACATCTTTCGCCGAGAGACAGAAACAGAGAATTAAATCAAACAAGGCAATTGAACAGACAC
Organism: Heterobranchus longifilis; assembly: GCA_028570985.1. Classification (NCBI taxonomy): domain Eukaryota; kingdom Metazoa; phylum Chordata; class Actinopteri; order Siluriformes; family Clariidae; genus Heterobranchus; species Heterobranchus longifilis. The sequence goes on from JAOVVB010000032.1 coordinate 10,354,487, forward strand.
TAATAGACCTGAATATCCAGACTGACTGGTACTTCAGATACAGAGAAGAGTCAAAACCCCTTTTTTAATGTGTTTCAAAGCAGATAATAATGCAAGCAGTTTAAATTAATCATTTGGGTTTAAACTAGAAGCAATACTATGTCTTTTACTTAAACAGAAATAACTGCTTAATAGAAATTCAACCTATTTAATCACTTGTTCATATGACATACTGTAATTGTAAAGCCATGATATTAACTTTGCAAGTACAGAAACATCACATAATATACTATTTATATTCTAATATTTACAAGATAAAAAAAATACTATTACTGTTAAAGTTTTGGCAATACCGACAAGTATACACTAAATAAACATTATGCAATACAATATTATTAATGTGTTATTTTACAAATAAGTGTACTGTTATAACAATTAATTGTAAAAATGTTACAAGTAAATGCAATAATGTTACAATTAAATTAGTTATACTCTTACAAGTAATTGTACTGATTTTACATGTAAGTGTACTAATGTTACAGTTAAATTAAATATATTGTTCCATATACTGTTCCACGTGAATGTACTAATTTTAGCATAAAATGTACTAATGTTATAAGTAAATGTACTAACGCTGCAATTAAGTGTATTAATGTTAATAAAAAGTACCAATATTACAATTTAGTGTATTCATGTTAAAAAAAATGAAGTGCAGTAGTATTACTGTTCCTATAAGTGTACTAATGCTACAATTAAGTAAACAAATGGTTGTCCTACCTTTATTTAATCAGAAACACAGTCGCTCTGCAGCTCACGGCTGCTGCATAGCACGCTCATATGGACAATGCAGATGAGACTTCAGGAAGTTTGATTTCACTTAATCTAGAATAGAAAAGGTACGTACTCTGTTAGTAGTTCAGATGACAAAAATTTAATGAAATAAAATGTCAATGAGTGCATAAAAGGTTTCTACTTTTTATGTTTTTATATAAACTATGCATGGCGACAAAAACAACAACAACTACTACAGCCAACTCACCACATACCCCGGCTTGTTGAATTTGCATGCATAGGCACATTTCTCTCAATTTGTTAGTGTGAGTGTTTGTGTGTTCTCTGAGCCACGGACTCGGTGCCTCCCGTCATCTCATTGCCTGACTGATTTGGGAGGAAAATGTAGCCACTTCCTTGTGTCAGTCCACAAATCCCACTTAAAGATTGTGTTCTTGCCCCTGAGTTCTCGCACAACAGCAGCTGTCTAAACATGAGGCGCTCTTTACTGGTATTGAACAGTTTGTATGGCACAGAGTTTTTTTTCTTGCAGCTGACTTGATACAACTTTTGTCAGGGGCACTTGCTGCTTTAAACAAAAGCATAATTCATAAGGGTGCAAGGCGCCTTACAATGCATTATTCATTCTGAAACCTCTCTCTCTATATATTTTAATAACAACTACAATTTTAAATAATAATAATTAATACATTTTTTAATCGTATTTTTATTTTTTTTATTTCCATCCTGATCTAAAGACTCTAGTCCTCTAGATCACCGAATGGATTTGTCGTGGTTCTCAAATCATGTACTGACCATGTATTTCAAACCTAATACTTGTTACATTCTCTATTTAGAAATGATATTCTATATGTTATGACAAATAGAATTAGTTGCTCATTTTGACATGGGCAAGTGTAGCTATTGTTAGCGAATGGTGTATTTGTAGTTGTATTTTGTTATATTTATAGCTTCTTTGCCCTTTATGTTATCTCTCTCCTCTTTCCCTACTTCCTTGATTCTACTTGCTTATGTACACACTTACTAAGTCCCTTTCTTCCGCACAAACTTACAGTACTTGATTCTTTTTTTCACTTAAATATTTGTTTGCACACTTAATGGAACATTTTCTTAGTATACATATTCCCCAAAACTTCTCATAACGTGGAGAGGTGCTCTTAAAGGCTTTTATGACCCAGTCTTATTAAACCGCCTGGCAGCAGTGTGGAGATTTTTTTTTCTTTTGTATGTTTTTATATAAGGCTTACAACCATTCAGAGAAGGCCAGAGCCAGGACTCGGGCACATGGCTTTCAATTAATTAATATGAGTCTGCTTTATTTTCTCTGCTCTTTCGAGGCTTGAAGCATTGCTATCAGTGTTCATGGCCTATTGGGCTACCTTTTACCGTCTTGGTCTGGAAAAACATGTAATGGGGAGGTAATATTATTTTTTTTACAAACTAAAACAAATAAACATGTTTATTTTATGACTTCATTATTAAATCAGTACAAAAACATTTATGTAACTCTACAGGAAAATTTCTGCAGGCCAGAAAAGAAAGCAGCATATTATAAAAGACCACTTTTCAGTTGAAAAAAAAAAGATAAAGTAAGAAAGCTTCTGGGTTTTACATGCATGAAAAAAGAAGCAGGTGTGAGAAGGACTGTGGCTGGTTCTGCATCATGTTCCGTAAAATTATGTAACTAATTCTCTTATAAAAATGCACAGATTGTGCCTGAGACCAAGAAAAAGGTCATCACACCAATTTACAGACTAAGACCTACTTTGTTTCATTAATTACTGTTACTGCTTTTTATAGTATTTTTTTTATGTAGAAAAGTTTTTTTCGGAAGACATCTTTGCTTTACAGCAGTTACTTGCATGGGCGTCTAACTTTTGCACAGTGTTGTATAATTCCGCTATATTTTGAGCTCTAATACTGATATTGTTTTGCCTTTTTTTTTTTTTTTTAATCAGAATGTGTTGTTTTCAGCAATGCCTCGGCAGGATTTTGCCAGTGTGATTTGGCAACCCATAGTAGCAAGCTTCAGATTCCACCATAACTTGAGACAGCTAACACGAAAAAAAAGAAAGCCCAAGAAAAGAGAAAGAAATTAACAAAATTCGATCAGGAATTTATATCAATACCGCATTCGGCTGAGTTGAGACAAAAATTTCGAACATGCCAATTTTGGTATTATTACCCTGGGTTGTGGCAGTTATGTATCTTCCAACATTATGTATCCTATATATGACATGAGTGACAGAGTGTTTTTTGCAAATGTACCATGTCGACCTGTCATGTAGTTGAATATGCGATATAGTTTTGTTGTTTTACAAAGAATTACATTATTTAATACCCACCAGTTGAATTTAGAATGGGAGAAAACAGTAAGTTACATGGTGTGTGTTCACTATGAGATATGTGAATGGCTGGGTGGAGCATAGAAGAGATTAGCAGACAGGGAGAGGGAATGCTGCATAAAGATAGAGTCGATAGAGGAAATTCTCATTCTACTGCTTGCTTGAGGCTCAAAAGTTGCCTCTTTTGTACATTATTCTCTTTCTTTCCTTATTTATGTACTTCGAATATATTTCTTATTTACTTGGTTATATATTGGTTCTTAAATTTATTTATTTCCATAATTTAATATTTATTTACATAATTAATTATATATTTATCTGTAGAATTAGTTGCTTCCTTATATCCTTTAAAACATACTTTTTACCGACTAATCTATTTTGCCTAAGTTTTTACAAAGAATGCTCTTTCTGAAACAGCTATCAAATTTTATTCCAGGATGTGGACAAGCAAAAAAAGGAAAACTACCAGTGAGCCACCAATACTCTGTTGATATATCCTGTTAATAATGCCCAGTAAAACTATTTTATTTATAGAACAGCTGAGTTACTAATGATCAATGAAATGAAAATGAAATCCAATAAAATGAACAGTTACAAAGTGTCATTCTTTAATAAAATTAATGTTGTAATGCTGGCAAATCGCTGTGGTGTAAAAGGAATTATATACTTTAGGCTGTGGTGTCAGGAAGTGAAAATGGTTTCCAGTGTTCACTGTACAGGACAGGGGTAGCTCAGTGGTTATGGTATTGGACTACTGATTAGAAGATTCCAGGGTCAAACCCTCAAATTCTCACCCTTCTAAATGTCTCTGCTAAATTTCGTAAATGTACAATAACAACTGGTTGGTTTTTATTTCTGTCTGATATCTGCAACAAGCTCTGTGATGCATGATAGGACAAGCTGGTGTAAAACTATCCCTCTGAATGATGGACTATGCCGATATTTGGTTCGTATTCTTACCAAACACGCTACACACTTATATACACAATGTATGCGATTTGGAACACAGCTCTGTCATTAGATAATGAGTTGAATCAGTTGTGATAAATGAGGCGGAAATCTAACCCGACCCTCTGAGATCAGTTGGTTTGCATGCATGAATGTGCGTTTTGTGCGTCCGAGTGTGGCGTGCACATAACCGGCACCTCATTAAAGCGGGAGAGTAAAAGCAAGCGCTTTGATAGGGTGTGAATGAAGGATAATCGCCTTGGAGGGCACTGGCATAAACATGCAGCATGCCAGAGACAAGACGGAGTCCTTATTCAGGCTTAAAGACTGCCATGGACTTATTTCCTCATTTACTGCATCAGTGTGGGACTGTGTGCAACGCACTGTTTACACCAGCATCCTTGAGAAAGAACAGAGAGGTGGTGTCAATTTGGAAAAAGAGATTTACTCTTGTTTGGCAAATGGGGAAAAAGACTTAGGGATTATAGAGAAAGAAGAAAATCATGAAGAACAGCCACTCTGTATGCAGAGATTCTTGCACCTGCATGTGAATGTGGACCTGGCCAAGACCTACTGCAACCTTTGTTACATAATCATTCTCTCAAGGCCACGTTGCCTACCTCTCCCTCTCTCTCCCTCTCACGAACACACACACACACAAACAAGACTTGTCTTACTATCTTTGCTTAGACATTGCGTTGACAAATATTAATGAAGCTAATTAATGGCATGTCTATACACAAAGCAGTTTTCCTCATAGGGCCCAGCCAAACATCTTCAGGAGTTCAAGCCTGTTTGAGCACATGATCCTCGCCAGGATATAAAAACATGCACACATACAGTACAAGCACACATATTCAACATAACAATCACTAATATTCCACTAATTATCAGTTCAAACTACATATAAATCGAAAAATCTTCTCAAGGTTATACTGTAATATATATGTTTTCTTAAAAAAAAATTAGCCACTTATTCAGCAGCATCAACTCACTGCCTTATCAACTTTCTGTAGCACTTTGTCAACACTAAACTCTGTTGAGATGTCCTTTATCCTTTTCTCCTTGGAAATCCAAGGACTTTTTTTATCAGTTAAGCTTTCAGTCTGTACTACAGCAAAACAACTTGTGCGTCTCGCTTTTTTATTTAAACTTCCCTGGGTGAAACAATGAATCTAACAAATCTAAACAACAGACAAGAAGCTCGAGTACTTGTGGAAGCAACGACTACAAAACCATGTCTTTGAAGTGGTTTAAGCTGAAGTCTCTGTGTATCTAAACGTGTGTTCGAACCATGCGACATCTATAATAAAATCCTGTTTCACACTGATCCTAGCCTGAGGCAAGGTCTGAACCCCTAACCCCC
>JAOVVB010000032.1:10367167-10412071 GCA_028570985.1 Heterobranchus longifilis
TCCTCCCTCACTCTCTCCTCCCTCTATCCTCTCTCCTCTTTCATCACTGCCACACAGTCCACTCTGACAACACCAGGCGAACTGTACCTCTCCTCCTCCTTCTCTCTTATTTCTCTCTATCTCTGACACACTCGAAGTCATCCACCATGCGTCTGGGCATCTCAGGTTTCATCACGGATATCCTCAGCACCTCCAGCAATGTCTGCTTCTGCTGGGCCAACGGCAAGGTAGTGGCTCTCCTCTCTTCCAGTCTGAGAGGAGATGGACAACTTCACCTCTGTCTCTTTCTCTATCTCTTTCTCTCTCTCTCAGAGACATGCAGGGTCTCCCATTGGTTGGGAGTTTGTTCGACTTGTGTCATGATTATGGCTCATTTTATTTTCTGCTTTTGCTGATTGCTTTCGGGATGATTTTACAGTTTTGACATGAGAAGACTTTATTTTGTGCGCATGTGAGAGAGAGTGTATGTGCGTGTCGGCGGGGGTGCTGAAAACAGTCTTGGCAACCGTGGGTGATTTGGTGTTGATGTGAAAGCGGCAGTGGCTTCGTGTCATGGCATGTGTCCTGGGTGAGAAAGAGGCAGAACGAGTAAGAGAGAGAGAGAGAGAGTGATGAGCACTAAGTCAGGCTACACAAATGTTACATAGACCTTCAACTCATTGCTCTTCACACTGACTCTTTACTTCACCGGACTCTTAACGGTTTCTCACTCTAAACTCTAAACTGACTTGTTAGTGAGTTTTACACTTGAGATTTTTTCTCGGGGTATCTAGTCAGGTGTGAAGTTTGCTCTTGAACCTGGGTGATGTCCAAGGTGCTGATCTCTGGTTCAAGAGAAAATGCTAATCTAGACTTATCACTTAAATTCTATTGAACCATATGTAGAAGGTGTCAATTTCTAGGATCTGGTTGTACATAAGAAGTAATGCTGTGGCCACAAAAATGATGGAATTTCTTTTGAATATATTGTTCGAAGGTGGTATTTGAACGAGAAACTAAAAGGTTTCACTTATACCATTGACTAGTGTCAAAAAAAATAAAAGTTTGTAGTTTGAAATTGTACTTAATTAATAAATAAATTCTAAAATATTTGAAGTGAATTACTTGCTAAATATTAAATATGAATCACGGTATGAATGTGTTGTGATGCCTTGTGATGTACAGTGTTCCATCCATAGTGTATACCTGTTTAACCCTCCATATTCCTGGGATAAGCTTCAGATTCTCCACAATTCTGAAATACGAGAGGCGCTAATTTTAGAAGTATGAATGGATTACACTATAAATTATACTTCCTGCCCAGCCTATAAATTATTCTTTAATAAAAAAGTGCACAGTCTGGAGAGTGGATTACATTCATTTCATTCGTTCTCCTCCTCCTCCTCAAAAGAAGAAACGGTTCTCTGATATTTTCTCATTCTCATCACCAGACTATCCTAACTGTCTGGCTTGTTCCTTGCCCCCTCCAATTGTGCTCCAAAAATTCCAGCAGTGCTGTTAAACCTTATGTTCCATGTACTCTGTATCTCCCTGTTCCTATGTACTCAGGAGCTGATTGCTGGGATCGGGATGGATTTAGATTCAACACACTGCTCTTGACTGGGGATTGTAGGAATGATTTGTTTGTAGCTGTTCTCATGACCTTCCTGGCAAACACGGCAAGTGCTGACAAGTACTACATCAATGTTAGCTATATTTTCTTCGAGGTTCTGGCAACTGAAACATAGATACACAAAACTGTCATTAAATTTAATGGTTTAATTGATGGTTATGTCCTACATAATTATTCACATGTTGAGCTCACTTTTTGGAAATCCCACTAATCACCGTGTTTAACTTTCAACATTTTTTTGTTTTTCGTCATAATAGTACTGTTTGGGCTTGGACAAGAAAGTATCCCTCATCCCCCGCTGTCTAATATGACCACCATGAAGGCACATAGGGGGAAATCCTTCTTTTTCTAATCAGCCGATCCAACCTGTGTTACCAAATTACATCTACAGATCATTGCTCCTTTATTGATTTTGTTGTTTGGACATGTAGATCTATAGGTCAGCTGTTAGCACCAGGTTAAAAGAGGAGTTTAGTGTGAGGGGGTCATTTCTTTTGTGCTGGAGCACAGAGTCCTGAATGGCTCTCTCACATCCCCAACAAACAGTGCTTTCCATATTGGTTCATGTCCTGCCTCAGGTCTGTGTGCATGTTCTTCCCGTGCTTGGTGGGTTTTCTCTGGGTTCTCCAGTTTCCTCCCACAGTCCAAAAACATGGAGATTAGACCATATGGCATTTCCAAATTGCCCGTAGTATGAGTGTGCTTGTGTCCTGCGATGGACTGGAACCCCGTCCAGGGTGTATCCTGCCTTGTGCAAGTAGTACAGGCTGCAGGCTTTCCGTGACCCTGTACAGGATAAACAGTATAGAGAATGAGTGAGTGCGTAAGTGATTTTGTAGATCATGTGGGTATTTTCACATAATCATAATCTCTTATTTACACAATGTCAGACACTTAATTGAGGTCATGTTTCAACACTGTTGAAATGCCCTTTATGTGTATCTCCCATGTGATCACGTATTACATGCATTCGAAAATACATGCATGCAACAGGCAATTTGGGAACACCAGTTAGCCTAATCTGCATGTTATTGGATTGTGGGAGGAAACAGAAGGACCCAGAGGAAACCCACCAAGCACAGGGAAAACAACGGGGAAAACATGCAAACTCCATGCACATAGACCCGAGGTGGAAATTAAACCTGGAGGTGCAAGGTGACAGTGCTAACCACTAAGCCACCATGCCTCCAAAATTTAAATCAAAGAAATCAAATATTTAATATTTTAAAAACTTAATATTCAATATTCTGCACTATTTTCTGTTTCCTATTTAAATGTAAGTAAATGTATGATATTGACCTGGTTAACTGTTTCATATAAAAAGTCATTAATGGTTGTGTTCCGAGGACACTCTGATGGATTTGATCTCAAATGGATTATACGTTTTTGCATAAACTTGTGAACACCATGTGCCCTCGAATTATTAAATACGTTCACATTAAAGCAAAAAGGGGGCATACCAAACCCTAAATTCTTGTAAATATTTTAAAGATTCAGAGTCAGATGATTCTAGCCTGTCTGAATTATGGTTTCACAGGGTCTCAGAAGTGTGCTGTGGTGTCTGGCACCAGGATGTTATCAGTGGATCCATTTGGTGCTGTGGGTTGCAGGGAGGGTCCTCTGTGGATCGGACTTGTTTGTCTTGCACATTCCATGGGTGTTTGATCGAATTGGGATTTGGAGAGTTGGGAGGCCAGGTCGACGCCCTTGGGCCCCTGGGCCCTGGGTGCAGTGGACTGTGTTGCACGGGGTGTTCTGGTGCCTTTTTCTATCATGGTAACCTTTAATTAGTGATTAAACAGGAGGTCTAATAGGGGTTTAGCCTGAAACAAAATTCTGTGCAAAAAACATGCATAGATATTGTACATGCTGTGTATTTTTATATTGAAGAACATTGTGTTAAGGCTTGACTTACTACCATTGTGTTGTTTTAAGTTGTCCTCTACACCGCCTTTGTGAAATCCCTGTCTAATTCTTTTCTCAGGCTTTTTAGTGAGATTGATAGTGTTGAAATCGCTAAAGAATATCATAAACATTTTGCCTTTTATGTTTTTAATGGAAAATCACATTTTAATGGATTTGGCCTAATCCGTGCCTGTCCGAGACAAACTTAAGTTTTTATTTTTCTAAACTAATGTCATATCCTAGCAACTGAAACTGAAAAGAACCAAGTTTGATTCAGAATAATATTTTAAAATACACTTAAACACATTTAATCAAACAAGCCACTTCACATCCAAATCCATATTATTATCTAAAGTGCCTCATTGACCTCCCTAAACACGCAAGGTGGTATTTTTAAGCATAAAAAATAACCCCACTCCAGCAAAATGTAAATGGTGCCTGTGACACGGTTACAGCATTGATTTGTGTCCGGGGTGACCTAGCGTAACGGATCACGTCAGCGTGACGCTGTCATTTGTCATTTGTGAGAATTTCACAGCTCAATTTAAGGCCCGGAGTGTAATGCACTGCGTGGTAAGAATGATGAACCTGTCTAATTTCAGTTAGAGATTCAGGTATTGATTCTATCCAGTATCCCTTAAATGGATTTCCAATAAAAGCAGTACTATCAGAATTATGACACTATTCCTTGGGTACATTTAGATATAGATCTTTAATACCACATATTTACTCTCAATAATAAAGTCCTAAAATTTGAATAACAATCCATAGGAATGTTTGTGCAAAAGACACAGGGTGCTTATTTGCACTGATTATCCCACTTTCATTTATAAAGACAATGATTTAAACATTGGTCATTGTCGCAAAACAGCTTTACAGAATAAAAAGTGGGGAAATGTGCATAAATCATAATTATCAGATTTTCCTTGATGAGCAAACCAAGATTGACAGTGGAGAGGAAAAAAAAACCTAAAATGGCAATTGGTAGAAACCTTGAGAGGAGCCAGACTCAACATGGAACCCATCATCATTTGGGTGATAAAGGATAGCAGGGATACTGTACATAGATAGATCTTGAAGGAAATTCCAGAGAGACTTCAGGACAGACATTTTCATGGCAAATTGTTGTCACTGAAATATAAAAAAAAAATTTTTTGGAGCAATTAGTGGCAAATGTCAGACACATCACCTACAGACTGTTTTTTTTTAAATAACTTACATCATGCAAAAGTCTGTAACTGGTTATTTGCGATGTCAGCCCAATATCCTATTTCTGGAAAAGTCGCCATGATTGGTGGGTCATGTAAAATGATGAAATTTGTCAGGTTTGTAAAGCCTGGACATTTAGTTGTTAAGTTCATATGATGTAACTGTGCAGTGTGTACCTGCTGAAATTCATGTAACCTACACCACTATGTCAAACTTGGGAGACTGGGATGCTGGTGTAGAGTTCATTACTGCCTCTTAGCTTCACAGCCTCCAGTTTAATCCTGCACTCAGGTTACTGTCTTTAAGGAGTGTCGCAAGTTCTCTCAGTGTCTGCATTCGCTTCTGCTGCTTCTCTTTCCATGGTTTCCTCCCACCAAACAAAGCATGCTTGGAGATGCTAATTTGCACGGATGTCAAAACATGTGCATGGATGCTGGATTGGCATCTCAATTACGGTTGGGTAATAAAATTAAACTTAAAGATACCTTTCTTGACTAATCTTGGACTTTAATTCAGTTATTCACTCTTTACTCAAAGATTTTTACAATCTTTTTACAAATGAGCTTGTCCTGAAGTGACCATAATGCTTTGTTTGACTGTTCAGGGTTTCTAAACTGTCAGAGTGTCAGTACATCTGTCCTTGCTACCTCGCTGAGCATCTGGCAGTGATGGAGCTGGAGGGATTTGCCCCTATGACTCCTGCCTTTAATCTGCTGCTTAGACTATTTTTAAAACCTGCCGTGGACTACGAGGTCTCAGATACAGTAGGTCGTCGGGGTGCATGTGAGATCTGACCAATCACTCAATGTGATCTTTGTAGGTTTTCTTTTTCTTCCTCTCTTTCTGTTCTGCATCATTTTTTCCCCTCAGTCTTTCCCATACCTTATGGAGTGCTGCATTCCCCCAATACCTTTTAAACTTCAGTGCAACATGATGTACTGGCATTTTGCTTTACTGTAATTAAAACGTCATTAATGAACTACATGGTCAGGAGGAACACAGACATGACAAACAGCTGCAGTCATATTAGTATCAGCTATGATCAGTCACATCACTTAGGCTGATTATACTGGACTCTCTCTCTCCCTCTCTCTCTCTCTCTCTCTCTCTCTCTCCAGAGAGAAAAGGTAATTAACAGCAGACAGATGGAAGGGGGACAGGAAGTCCATGCAGTGCAGCCACAAAACCCGTAATTACGCTCCTCTAAATCGTTGAAGTGTGATCGCTGCTGGCTGTTTATTCTGTAGAAACCGTACAGTATGGGCTAAATTCAAACTAAAACTCACCTTCAAATGCAAGACCTATTACTGTTCATAACAACTCATAACAGACAAAATATATCACTCTATTGGACTGTGTTTGTATATACATATATATACTTCAAGGTGACCTTCGAGTAAATTAGTAAAAAAAAAAAATGCAATTATTTCTTTTAAAAACTATAAATACTATCATACCAGAAAGAAAATTACTAGACAATAGATAAAGGCAAATATCCAATTAGGGGACATCCACAACTCAAACACTTCCACCAAAGTTTCTTCTTGAAATAAAGATTTTAGCTAATATTGTGCTTTGTTTTAAAAATAAGTGAACATTGACATCTTGACCTGCTTCATTTCTTTTGGCCGCTTCCGTCAAGGGGTCACCACAACGGACCATCTGCCCCGCACACAACTTGGTATAGATTTTACGCCAATCATCTTCTTGATGAAAGCCGCCCATCAAATTCCCTTAAAGGTTTTATACACTGATCAGCCATTACATTACAACGCAAAACTTTATGCCCAGTATTGTGTAGGTTTCTCTTGTGCCAACTGGGTAGCTCTGACCCCTCAGGGCATGACTCCACAAGACCTCTCGTGGAGAACTGTGGTGTGTGGCACCTGGAAGTTGGCAGCAGATCCTTTGGGTACTGTGGGTTGCCATGTGGGGCTTTCACGGATAGGACGTTTGTCTGGGTGCTCATGATCCTGTCACCAGCTAACTGGTATATAATTGATAATATTTGTACACTTTGTCAATCTTTCTAAACCCAACTGGAGATTCATAAAAATATGTTTTATATCGTTTTTAAGGGTGACTTGACCTATGTTGTGCGCATTAAAGAATCATGACTTTGTAGTGTATGTGATGTCTTTACATAGATATTTTATTCTATTTGTCATTTATATTTATTGATTTGTATCATTTAAGTTATCCTATATACTCATGCTATGTTGTTTTAATTATAAAATAAAAAAACAACTATACACTAGTATTTTCACCTATACTGCAAAGCTCAACACATATACTGTACCATATACTGTAATTTACTGTAATTTACACATATACTGTAATTACTTTAATCACGTTTCCAGAAAATTGGACTGCAGAACAATTTCATCTCATCAAGTTTTTCTTAAAGTAAGCTTACACCACTGCTTTTCTTTTTTTTTCAAACTCCGCAGAATGCCACAGTGCATTCCTTAACTTGCTCCGTCACACCTGATCCGGCTTGTGTACTAAGTGCTGAGTTGAATCAGGTGTGTTAGAGCAGTGGAAACACTGACCTGTGCTGAGCAGCGTGTCCAAAGAGCCTAAAGAAGGGCACAGGGGACGTCAGACAGAGCTGCCTTCAATATTCACAGCTGCATTTTCAGATAGGGAGGGAGGACTGCTGAGTCCCAGCACCATTCCTCTTCCTCAGCAGCTTCCCAGACCTCTTCCTGTATATGCATAATAAAGGATGAATATCTGACCTTCATGCTTCATACTAGAGTAGCATCTGAGCTAAGCAGTGCATAAGACTGTATTGAAAAACGGTCACATATCACCTTTTAACCTTTTGGAATGTCTCCTAACAGGAGTGCTGTAATGTAACTGACCCTAAATGATCATTAAAATTTTTCTTCTTATTAGTCACATATTATTGCTAATCCATAGAGAAATTATTATTATTATTATTATGTTTTAAACATAGTGATGCATTTTTTTTTAAAACTAGAAAGAGTGCTAACATTACTTGATTCCTCATGCAAAGCTGCCCTGAGAATCATCTCCTCTGGTTGAGTCAGATCCCATGAGTCAGATCCAAAAGCCTGAAGGCCTGGTGACTGCCAAAGCATGAAACTAATGACGTGAGAAAAGATGATTTTTAACCCAGCGGACACAATTTGCTACCATGACTTGTTATATATTTCACACATAAAAATGCATTAAATATCTGTGAATGTAAATCCAGTTATGCATGTTAGAATGTTAGAATTCTGCATATAATCATAATTGTAACAAAATCCGTGAACTGTAATTTTCCACACAAACTGGCTTTATGTTGTTTTAACTTTTGTAAGGAACCTTGGAAAAATTATTACATGAGATTTCTTTTTTATTATTATTCCTATTAAAGTGAAGAGCTCCAAAACATTTTGAGACATCCATATAGAAATATCTGCCATAATTAGTTGATGAGTATTTTGTTTTTTTAGATGAAATTATGATTACTTTTATAGCAAGAGCATCACTAGCATACAGTAAGTGTGAATATTAGTCATGTCCTAGAGCAGTGATTCACGCCCCCCTCGAGGACCACCTCGCTCCCCTGCACATTTTAATGTTTTTTTCAGCTCCCAGCACTCCTGATTGAACTAATCAGCTAATTGGCAGTCTTTTATTAATTGAATTGGGTGTGATAGAGCAGGTAAAACTGTAAAACGTGCAGGGTTGAGATCCACTGTCCTAGAAGTTGCATTTTAAATAAGAACAGCGGTGGTCTTAAAATAGAACCTTGAGGAACGCCACAACTAACAACACCGTGTTACACAGTGCTTACTGCTGTGGCTTATGCAGTCTTACATATCCGATTTACAGTATTTCATGATTGTTTCATTCGCACAACACCTGAACTTTCACACATGTTTTCACCCTCCTGCGAACAGGCATGGATGTATGGTGAGGCCATTACCACCCTCACTAGGGTGCTTGACACCCCATTGTTGCAACCTATAAAACTGGGAAAGTACCTGAAAAGGCCAAAAGAGCTATAAACATTTCTATTATTCACTTTTCCAGCTTTCTATAAGGTGACATCTGACTTAACCTTTGATTTGTGATGGAGATCTGTTTTTCTGAAAGAATAAAAATGGGAAATAGAGCCTTTTTGTGTATAGTTCAAACACCCCAATACAGGTCCTTCTCTATACAGGTCCTTCTGTATATTCTGTAGTGTAGTAATATGCTGTCTAAACCATGACTATAATGCACAAATCACATACCCAGATTTGTGTTTTTCACAAGTATGAATGGGCAAGATATGTAATCACTGGTCAGTTTTGACATAAAAGCTTTCAGAACTATGGAAGTAAATGGTAGCATGATGTCCAAAGCATAGCACATTATGTAACAGTTTCTTTTTACATGCTATCAGACTCCTCAATATCCAGGGACTGACATCAACACACACACACACACACACACACACACACACAATCACTGAACACACACCATTACGTCCATTGCAATTTTTCTGTAACCAACATGCTGTACAATATTGACCATGGTTATTATATCGCAATATCTTTTTTGCACGTCATTCACAAAAGAAATGTGTAGTGTCTTGCACTTTTTTTTAATAGAAATCAAACTGTCCCATAAAGTGTATGCGCGCAAGTGCGCAAATGCTTGCATGCACTTGCGCACATACACTTTATGTAGTCCTGTGTTGTTTTTACAGTTAATAATGTTAGATGTAGCCTCATGTGGGTCTGGATTGTTTAATGTAGCACTATATTGCTGTGGAAATGTTATTTCATTTCACTGTACTATACCTATACCTGCTGTATTTGGTTAAAATGACAATACAACCCACTTATAATTACAGTAAGGGAAAGGCACTATCTGCTCTCTTTCGAGTCAGTAAGCTTACAGATGCCCACTATTGGCTAATTCCACTGTGATTGACAGGAAGGAAAGAAAAGGCCATCTGCCCAACCAGATAACATTGCCAAGTTTGGTCATGAATGGCTGTGACATTGGCAGGATTTGACATTGTGATAGTCCTTGCTACAGTGTAAGCTGTAGTAACTTGTAAACTAATATTACATACAGTGTTAGATATGGATTATGGTTAAATTCATGATAGGTAACATTTATAGTGAGTAACATCTTTTTAACCAGACTTACTCAAAACGAAAAGAATACATAATACTATTGTTAATCTACAGTGGGATACATCGGCCCTTTAAAATAAAAAATACCTGTTTTTAAATGTGAACAGTGTTTTTGGGCTGTTTCAGAAACTAAGGCAAAATAACAATTTAATATAATTATCGTGTCCTCTACAAGCTCATGAAGTGAAACGCTAAGCCACTAGAACACTAAGAAGAAGCTTTTGTCACATATACTGTACATAACAGTACAGTGACATTTTTTTATTTTGCATATTTCCGGTAGAAATCTGGGGTCAAAGCGCAGAGTCAGCATAATATTTAAGGGAAGGTTAAGGGCCTCTGGGGCCTTACTCAAAGGCCCAACTTGGTGAAGGTGGGATCATATAACAGATGAAAAACATCAATTTCATCTTATCTTTTAAAGAAAGAATGTGTTTGGTAAATGTATCTATGTCTACAGTCTATCCATCCATCCATCCATCCATCCATCCATCCAGTATGTATGGATTGTAATATATGGTCCTGCATTTGAAAATCAAATCAACAAATGTCTAAACAGCTCTGTATCGAATTAGCTTAGACTTGAAGCAATCATGGTATTATTTGCCAAAATTATACTTACTGCACACTTATTTATTCATTTATTTATGTGAGTGTTCATATACCTGTATTAGCGTATGATCCCTGTGGTGAACCTGTACATGTCTGATGAATGTTTTTAATGTTTTTGTCTTTAATATACGGACACTGTGCTTGATACACACTTAATACACACAAAAATGATGTAAAAACAAATGGGAATCCTATGCGAATAGATCATAGAAGTAACTCCCTGCCTTTCAGCTGTTCGTCTTATGTGGACTTGTCCAACCTGTCTTTCTCAAACAGTTATCAGAATCTGATTGTTTTACTCGCGCCTCATGCGAATCCCCCACCCCCTCGCTGGCCCTGTCACTATATATTACTGCTGTCCCGTCTCTCTTCGCGTCTGTACAGCTTACGCCAACGGCTGTCTGAAGCTCAGATCAGCTCCTGCTGCCCCCAGCTAAGACGATGCTGACCCGTGGCCCTTTTTGCAGCTCCATTCTCCACTTTATTATCACTCACATGAGTTCTCATCCTGGTTAGGGTTTCCTTATAGGTGATTTAGCTTGTTAACTGAATTACCTTTTTCTGTTTAACAACTAAGTGGGTTTGTAATAGGAAACGAACGGAGGAGGAGAATGCATGAGTTGTTCGGTGCTATTGACACACCAATTTGTCATGTGTCCTTGCCATCTACTTGCTGTCAGTTATGTGTGCATGATGAAGCAGACTGCATCATGTCCTCTCCTTCCTCAGGCTGTGATGACATACTTTGGAGCATCAAAGGCGCAGTAGTGTGTCATGAGTTGTCCTTGTGCTATTCCTCAGATGAACAGTAGATATCACTATAGGTTTAGGCTTTCAAAAAATATTAACAAAACAGTGGATGTGTTTATATAATGCAATCTGTATTAGTGTTTATCTCTTTGGGTGAGTATTAATGCTGGCTGTGTGGTTCAGGTTTGCACGTGGAGAGCTGCTTGTTAGGCGCCAGATTGATGAAGGACGCCGTGGTTTGACTAACGACACTTGAGGCGGCTTTGCCGCTTCGCCTCTGGCCAGCACTGAGTGACTGTTCCTCCAGCCTCCATTACTCATGTCACACTCTGTCATCGTGCTAAAGCTGGGTTCCTGGGGAGACTCACTCATGCTGTGCACAACAGGATGCTGGGTTTTGACATTAAGGACAAGTAGGCAGAAAGGCCACAAATTCATGTTCCATTATTTTACAGTGATACAAAATTAAGTCCAGCAGCTCTAAGGATTAAGACTAAGCATTAATCTAGACACATCAGAAAGCATGGCATTTTTAATAAACATTTTCCAACTTGGATTTGGTATAGACTATTTCATTGGGAACAAAAAAAAAGTCCTGTTTTTTCTGTGTGCTCTGTGAGTCATGTGACCATATTTAGCTTTGTGTAATAATGGTGATGTAAGTCTTATTTACAGTACTTACATACATGATCCCAGGATAGATTCTGGATCCACTGAGACCTCGACCAGGATAAATGGGTTTACCGAAGATGAATTAATAAATAAAAGATTATCACAGCATTGTTTTGTGGAAACCACTCCAATTTACAGTACATCTACTAAAAACAAACACACTGTATATTTGGTCTCCTGTATCTGTTATGAAAACTTCCAAATCTTTTCAGGAATCGTTTTTTTTCCCCCATGGAATCCAGTTACACCAAAAAGTGTTTTTAAGATCCGAACACTCAGTGACAAATATCATGCACACAAACACTTTATGTACGTCGATGCTGAAATTGGTTTCTAAATCGCTTAAACACATCCACTAAGTATTATATGTAATCTCATATGTAATCTACAGAGGGAATGATTCCTGCACAGCCAAGTTTTTACAACACTTTTTGGAAATATTTATTCTAGAGGCTAGCATGGTACAGGATCGTGTTTTCGGTTTTGTGTTCTTTTGTGGTATGCGGTTCTAGTGCTTATGGCAGGACTTTTTACTCTCAAATACTGAGTTATATAAATATCTTAATTTTTACTAACTTTGAAATAAGGCCAGTAAAATTATGTAATCATAAACTAATAAAAAAATGCAATTAACTAAAAATAAAATTGTTGGGTGGGTTTGATTCCCGCCTTGGGGTCTGTGTGCATGGAGTTTACCCTGCCTCATGCCCCAAGTCTTCTGGGATAGGCTCCAGGCCCCCAGCAACCCTGTACACAGTATAAAGCAGTGGTAGCTCAGAGGCCTAGGACACTGAGTTTCTGATTGGAAGATTGTCGGTTTGATCCCCGACTCCACCAGGTTGCCATTGTTGGGCCCTTGAGCAAGGCCCTTAACCCTAACCTCCGTGTTACTCCGCCCCTAATGGTGCGTGAGCAAGCAGTTCGAAAAGATGCGGTTGGGTGACACACGCGGTTCGGAGGAAACACGGGATAGTCTTCGCCCTCCCGACTGAGTGGTAGTAGTAGCCTTAATGTGGGAGCCCCCCAAGCGGCGGGGAGGAATTGGCTACGACTAATATTGGGGAGAAAATTGGAAACAAAATATTCCATCTATCCATTTAGGAACCTCTAGGGACCGTGGAGGCCAATGTGACCATTGTATTTATTCCCATTTTTCCTGTGGTAACATTCACACATGGTGGATAAATTGTGTATCTTTAGCCTAAGCTGCATGCCTTTGAACATGCACACTCCATGCACACAAACTCTGAGACGGAAATCGAACCAGGACCTTGAAAGTGCAAGACGACTGTGCTAACCACTAAGCCACCGCGCCACTACGTTAAAAATATTATCAATATGTAAATACGTTTGTGTCGGGCCACATTATTTTACTTATACTTTCTTTATAATTCCAATTACCCATTACGCCCGTTACAACAAATGCGGAAATTCCACAAAGGTGCAGTAATCTTCCACTAATTATAACTTCTAGTCGCAGGTTTGCTGGTAATCATACACACAGTTCTCACACACCTTCCACTTTAAACCCGAGCACCAAATCATCCAATATGGTGTAATAAAACCCTGTATCCAAGCCAATTGCTTCAAGTATGTAGCTGAAAGAAATCACCACCGCCACCAGATTCGTTGTGTGTTCTCCAGTTTAATGCACAGACCAGTGTGTGTGTGTGTGTGTGTCCTAATGTGCATATTCTATTATAGGGATATGTACGGCTCCATGCACTTCCATACAGGCTCCTCAGGAATGAAGTACTACTGGAGCAGAAAACTACGCTACATCATCCTGCTCGACTTACGCCACACCTCTCCACACAGCCTTACACACCTCTGGCAGGTATTCTCCATCTCATTGTCTTTTACTTATTCATCACCTGCATCATTTAATAGTGACTAAAGATGTATGGACACTTTTTTATGTTTACATCATCATTTCATTTTTCTTCTATGCACACTATTACTTTGGAGGGAGATTTACACAGCATTAAATTAATGCATTCAGCTTGTGGGGGGAAAAAATCAATAAGGTCCGGCACATGATGATCAGTGCCTTTAATAATTAAGCACAAATCACAGCTTGTTTAGATCCACTAAACAGTTGAAAGTATGATAGAAATGACAGGGAATTACTCACTTATAATTTGACTTGCTTTTGTTAAACAGTTTCATTTTATGATCTTAATTGGTACATTGTTGTACATCAACAGTAAGTATAAATTATCGATCGATAGATAGATAGATAGATAGATAGATAGATAGAGAGATAGATAGATAGATAGACCTCTATCCATCTATCTAGGAACCTCTGTAGTCCAACTAGGGACCGTGGAAGCCAATGGTAACAATTGTATTTGTAATTTTCACAATTGTGGTAGGACCTCCAGTCAACATTCACACTGTGGGCAATTCAGGAACACCAATTATGCTTATATGATATTCAATGCAATATGTCATGATGTGATATTGCTTAATTAATTATAGTAGAAACGTTGCTTCAGTTCATTGTCACATGTTATAGTCCAAAAAAGGTGCAGTGTTTTTATGTGGCCTCAAATGCATTCCTTGAGACTTAGGACTGACATGCACTGGTCCTGTTCTTCATGTCAAGAATATTGTTCATAGATTTGAGAATTGCTGAAAATATTTATTAGTACAAACATATGCACAACAGCAATACACAGTCATGAACAGTTTAGAGGCCATGTTGTAAATTTGAGAGTTAAGATAAAGATAGGGCTTTCTGATTAGTACCCGAGTGTGTGTCATTGTCCAGATGTGTTCTTTTGAACTCCAGGTACATTTTATTTTTGTCATGTGACTATGTTTTTAACCTTAAACACTTTACATTCTGATTACACAGTATCATTTTGCAATAATGGCATGTCCTGGAGGTGGCACGGTGGCGTAGTGGTTTGCACTGTCGCCTTGCACCTCCAGGGTCTAGGTTCGATTCTCGCCTCTGTGTGCATGGAGTTTGCATGTTCTCCCCATGGGGGGTTTCCTCTGGGTGCCCTTGGTGTGTGTACCCTGCCATGGCATTAAGTCTCTCCAGGCCCTCTGTGAACCTTTTTCAAATTTACTTTTGACTGTTGCAAAAAAGTTGACACTAGAGACTCCTTCCAAAAAATGGCAAAAAATAACCGTCTCCTTATAGAAAACAACACTATATTAACAATTACACACATACATGTGGTGCCTCCACCATATAGGTGTTCCTGTGGGAAGTGTCCATGTGTTAGAATGAACACAGGAATACTGTATGCTTCTGTTTGTCGAGAAAAGCTGTATCATTGATATTTATAGGAAGGAAAACTTTTGTCTGGTCAATATCTGCACTTTAACTCCTCAGCTGGCGCTAGAACATAAGGTGATGCACACTACTTACTTATGCAAAAGCTCAAAGTGCTGTATCTGACTTACCTTCATACATCCTTTCTACCTACTCTCATTAGATGCACAGATGATTTAGAGTTTACGGATTAGTGTCAGAAGCACATTGCACAAACCTTGGCACATTCTTATATCCTATATCTCTAATACCTGTGGACATTAATGTGTGACTTATTGTAGCATTGTTCTGAACATGATGTTGGTACACCCGAGGCATAGTTGTTATTAGTGAAAGAGGTCTAAAAAAGAGGTTTTTCTGCATTCAGAAAAAAAGTTTAAACCTCAGTGTGGCCGAAACCATTTTAGGATTTGCCATACAGCAGATGAAGTTAATATAAGACAAATGACAACAAAGAGACTGTAATTTCTAGTGTGTTGCATTTTTTTTAGTGCTTTTGAAATACAGTATGCTTATAACATGTGCATATTCATATAGAACTCTTAGCCTGTAAAAATGTAAATATATATATGTATATAATTTTTTTTGCCATAATATGTATTATTATTATTATTATTATTAGAGCAAAGTCTACCAAAAATGTGAAAACAGCCCCTCTTGTGTCTAAAATAAGTACTGCACCCATAATAAAAGTCAATCCATGATCACCTGAAGCAGCTGACATCTCTCATCTTATAACACTAATTTTCATTCAGTCATTTAAACACCTTTTAAGGAAGTACAGATTAAATATAGAAAGTTATCAATAATATGCTGATATTCATCAGATGTCAAATCCGTTCTGCAGCATGTTTAAGGACTCCAGGGCAGGAAATTATTTTTCCCCTCATGTTTCCCCCCTCTGTGATGTAGGTACACACTTTTGAAATACATTACTTATTAATTCATAGCTTTGAGCTAAGTAATTTTGCAGACGCTTCCTTCTCGTTCTGCACCAATGCATATTTCAAAAGCAATACCCCAGCAGTCAAAGCTTTGAGCTCATGTTATAGAGAAAGCTTTTGTTTTTGTAACTCATTGAGGTCATAAATATGTCTTACGCTTTGTGTACACTATGTATGACTACACGTCATACCTATGTGTAAATGTCTAATGTATTTAGTTTGATAATTAACCATTTTGCTGATGTATATCTCACAATAGGGTAGCATGGTGTTTTAGTGGTTAGCACTGTCACCTTGCACCTCCAGGGTCCGGGTTCGATTTCTACCTCAGGTCTGTGTGCATGGAGTTTGCCCAAATTGCCCATAGTGTGTGAATGAGTGTGTGGGTGTGTGTACCCTGTGATGGATTGGCACCCTGCCTTGTGGCATAAGGTTCCTAGGATATCTCACAAGATCATCATACAACTGCCTTCTGTTAAAATGTTTCTTCAAACCCAGACCTTGATACTTGCCTTAAAATGTAAATGTGATATACAGGATACAATAATAGTGTGTCTAAAACAATACTTTTATTATATTATATCGTATCGTATCGTATCGTATTGCCAAAATGCTTCTTTCTATAATCTCGATTCAATGTCATAAAAAGTCTATAGCAGGTGTTAATTTGATCCATATGCTGAATTCCATTTTAAACTCCACTTTTCACACCTTCACTGGAAGTGTGATTAAAACAACATTTAACATGGTGATTTGTTAGACCTGACAAGCTTAATATGCGCCACTTTTTTCCCTTCACATTTTACGTGTAACTCCAGTGTGTTAGATGGTAGAAAGTGGATCTTCAGGCCTGACAGTGTGTTGGCAGCGGTGGGCTTTGAAGCCGATGCAGCCAGGCCCTGAAACGGGCTCAATTGACAGCTCACTGTCTAGTAGACCAAGACAGCACTCATCCTCTTCCTACACACACATACACACATAGAAAAGGCTTTATATGTAAAAACAGCTACTGGAGGACTGGAAGAGGTGAATGGCAAGCACATAATACATACACACTACACACACACACACATTCTACAGTCTAAGTGCTGTTAGCACTCTGAGCCACACAGAGACATCTCCCATCTAACACTACCTTCTTACAACAACACACTTACAACACACACAAGGGTTAAATTGATTTAGTTTAAATAGATGTGGTCGTGAATGAAAGTGGTTTGAATTATCCTGTCATTCTGCCTAAATGATTAAATCATCCTTGTCCTTTCAGTTTATTGGTCATAACAACAGTGTTTTGTTTGGTGTAAGCATGTAAAGTCGAAGTACTTTAACTGACCTATGAACAGCTTGGAGAGTGGTCTAATAAATATATTATTCACTATTCATTATACAGGAAAGGGTTTTGTTTGCGTTTATAAGGCTTCAAAATATTCAGGGCATTGGTGCCACAGTGGTAGGTTTATCACCTGCCATGTGGAAGTCTTGGGTTCAATTCCCATCAGTGTCTGTCCCTAGCCCGGTGTTTTATTAGTGGCCATGTAGTAATAAGCAGCAGATTCAGTGGACTTAATAGATGTAATGATTGATGTTGCATTTAAGGCTGCCAACAAGAAAATACAACATTATTTATTATTCATAGCAACAAAGGTCACAGTACATACACATCTTTATTCATTTCTTTATCCTGGTCAAGGTTTTGGTGGATCCAGAGCCCATCCTAAAAACACTGGTAGAAATGCAGAAGTTGTCCTTCTGTATGGGACACCAGTCTATTACAGTTCAATTTAATTAAATTCAATTCATTTTTATTCATATAGCGGTTTTAACAATGGTCAAAGCAGCTTTACAAAATCGAAATAATTTAGAAATTAGTATGAAATGTATGAGAAAATAAGCATAAATCAAAACTCACAGATTGTCCCTGAGGAGCAAGCCTAAGGGCAACATTGACAAAAAAAAAAACTCCCTGAGATGGCTACAGGTGGAAACATTGACAGGACCCAGAGTCAACAGGGAACCCATGCCCATGCCAACAGGGAACCCATACTGGGCACTAAGGCTTAGTGTTTAGCACTGTCGCCTTGCACCTCCAGGGTTGGGGTTCAATTCCTGACTCGGGGTCTGTTTGCATGGCGTTTGCATGTGTTCCCAGTGCTTGGTGGGTTTCCTCCCACAGTCCAAAGACATGCAAATTAGACATGCACAAATTGGCGTTTACAAATTGCCCATAGTGTGAAGGCATGTGTGAATGTTGAAGAGAGGTCATAACAATAGGAATAAATACAATAGTCACAATAATCCCTAGTTGGACTACAGAGGTTCCTACTGTATGTGGATGGATGGAGAGCACCATGTACTGTAAACATACACACACAAACCTACAGTACGGTTATGGTAGGGCAGAGAAACTCCCTGCCTGCATGTTTTTTGATTAGTGGAAGGAAACCGGAAAACCTGGAGGAAATCAATACGGACACAGGGAACAGAGACTTTAACCCGAGTTCGGGCTTGAGCCAAAGAATTCGATTCCAATAGGAAAATGCTTGATAGAATCCACCAGGCCAGTTCTAACAGGAAGCCAGAGATGACTTAAAACAGAAACAGACAGTTTCATTAGAGGAATGAAAGGAATAGGAAAGAAATTGAGAAGTTGTATACTTACTCACTCATCGTCTATACCGCTTTATCCTGTATACAGGGTCGCGGGCATGAGGTGGGGTACACCATGGACTGGGTGCCAATCCATTGCAGAGCACGCACGCACACACACACACACACACACACACATTCACCCACTATGGGCAATTTAGGAATAGCATCTGCATGTCTTGGGACTGTGAGAGGAAACTGGAGTACCCATTTGAAACCCACTAAGAAGTTGTTTGCTGCGATACTGATATAAAAATTTACTGTATCAATTACAGTTTGTGGCTTTGGAGTAAGAACTTGTTTATCTGGTTTGGAAAATGCATCCTGTAGGCTATAAGATTCCTCAGTGCTTTATATTTATGAATGTGGATTATAATTTAAAACAAAATGTAATAATAAAACGAGTAAAAAAGAATTTCTTTGGTATGTTTGTGGCATTTTTTTCAGGCTATAAATCTTTCAACACACACAGTTCTGTTGGTTATCATGTAAGTTTCAGAGAACAGTTAAATCAACGCTGCCAGCTGGAAGAGTCCATTCTAAGATGTAGGGGTGTGTCAAAGGGAATCAAAAATCCCGTACTTGTTATATGTATCCGCTTTTTTGTTTGAAAGTCTAAGGGTAAACGTCTCGTTCCATATCAGCACTGCAGTTTTGAATTCATTTTTAAATTTCGGTGTTTTATCAACAATTGTATGTAAAGGTAAAAGAACCCCCCCCCCGTGCCGTTTCGCTTGACAGTATAGTCGCGAAGTGGGTTGGCTCGGTCGAAAGTCTCTCGCTGTAAAAATGTTGCTCAGGCTTTACATTAGAGAAAGTGCGAGCCTGAGAGTGTAGTGACGGCAGGAGTGTTTGAAGGACCGTGTGACAGTTGCCATGCGTAGTTCAACAAGATAAGGAAAATTATCTTGCACTTGACCTAATTTCAGACTAAATATATATCTATATATTTTTGTCCTGAAGAGCGCAGGATGCCCGTCAAAGGAGGAGGAAGAAGTGCGTATGCGAATAAAAACCAGAATGGAGGAGTAAGTAGACTCGTAGTTTATTTATTTACGTTCATGGAATTAATACTATTTAAATGTATTGGTGAAAATATTAACGTGTTTAAGTGTCTGACTAAGTCCATTTGTGAACTGGAAATGACCTTAAGCTATGTGAAAAACTTTGCTCCTGACAGTGGAATGTTCAGGCATGGCTTGAATCCCAAACCGCGTTGTATTCCCTACATAAGTGCACTATATCGAACAGGATAAGGATGATGCGTATACACTATGAAGTGACCTATACCTTTAATTGGGATGTATATGGTCTTCAACGTGTGCCTTATCCACCTGTTGCATTTTTCCTCTTCGGTCCAACTATTCACCTGTTTCAGTGGTTTTCTCTCTTAGTTAACTGCTTTATCTTTAACCATCATGACACACTGATATAGTTTTATATATAAATAATTACTTTCGACCTGCATTAAATTGTTTAAAATGTTACACCTTGTTAAGGAATATACATTACAGACCATCCTAGGCTGATATTCTAATGAGTCATGTGAGGTTGATAACTGAACAGTTCCTCTTTGTGTTAAAATATTCTTCTTCAATTTTAAATTTGATCTGAAAAAAGGGGAAAGGAACTGTGGCCTTGCACCTTTAGGGTTTGGGTTCGATTCCCGGTTCGATTGGGTCTGTGTGTGTAGAGTTTGCATGTTCCCCCTGTGCTCGGTGGGTTTCCTTCCCCAGTCCGAAGACATGCAGATTAAGCTAATTGGTCTTCTCAAATTGCCCTGGGGTGTGTGAATGAGTGTGTTTTCCCTGCAAGGGTGTACGGCACCTTGTACCTGAAGTTTCCTGGGATATGCTCCAGCCTTCCTGCGACCCTGTATAGGATAGGCAGTATAGAAGATGATGAAGATGGGGGGAAAAATGACAATGCCAAGAAGACACTAGAGAGTGGCATTAGCTAATTATGTTAAGGGCAAAATTGCATTGTCTAGATTTGTTCTTTGGTATATTTTTGATATTTTTGATATTTTTAACACATCCTGTATAACTGAACCATATTGCTATTAATATGTAAAAAAAATTAAGGTCACCTGTATTTTTGGGATCTCTTAAACCTTTATCTTTAACTTTCTGTTTCACTGGGGATTAATTGTAAGGGTACACAGGGTTGTTCATCATCATGGGGAAAATTAGGGACTCAAAAATGAAAGGATCTTAAAAGCTCATAAATTAAGCAATGGTTATAAACAATAGTCGCTTACCCAAAATATATATTATTATAAATTGTAATATTGTATTTGTAATTGTTTTCTTTGACAAAGAAATTCTAACATACCTTATATATATACTGTATAAGGTTTCTTAGAATTTCTTCGTCAAAATAGAGTTTTCTGGCAACAAGCATTCAGGGTAGGTTTGGCATAAGGAGATGGATTGTTGTATAAGCAGATGGATTGTTGTATGGACTAAGTATGTTGGAAGAGCTGTGATCGTTTAAGTCCTCAAGAAACGTTTTAGGATACATGGCATTACGAACTTCATGAAGTGCATGGAGATTTAAAATGAAAATCGTTCAGACGTTATAACTGGGTCATGGCTGGATCTCCCTGTTGGAGGATGATCCAAAATAAACATTTACATCCAGATAAAAATGGTTCAATGTCCACTGAATCCAAATTTTGATGTGACCATGCCAGGCTCCTTTGATCTTAAGTCTCTTGGTTGAGCTGAAAGAAAGAGGCCAAAAGAGAAGACCAGGCCATTCCTTGATCTCTCCAAGCATTTTGTGGCACAAAGTTTGATATAAGGGGATGGCAAAAATTTAGACACAACTAGGTTGTTATATGCTTTACAATTAAATGTTTGGTTTAATCAAAGCCGAACATTTAATTAGGGTAATCAAAGCAACAAATAAAGATTTATTTTTTCCCCCACCCATTTTACAAGTGGTGCCAATAATTCTGGAGCTGACTCTATCTACACTGCTACATAAGGAATTAAATCTTTTAATCTGCTATAAACAGATTTTTAGCAAAAAATCCTTTTAGAAAAATATCATGGTAAATGAGAGGCATGTTTCAAGCATGACTGCTGCCATCCAGTGACCCCCCTGTGGCCACGCCCCTTATTTTTAGGCCCTAGTAAACCTGACCATTACAATTTCTAATAATATTGGGGCCCAGGGCTTAAGCAAGTATTATTGGATGGAGTTTACTCTTCCTTTAGGGCAGCTGTAATAATGTGTGTGTGTGTGTGTGTGTGTGTGTGTGTTTACACACAGTGGATACTCTTCGAGCTCATTATTGTCTGTCTTGGCGTGGGGGGAACGGCTTACGCTAGGGATTAAGGGCCCCATTATTTATCAGTGCAAGAGCAGGGTATGTATGTCAGGATGAGATTGTCAAATAATCACAGCAAGAAACCTGTCAGTATGTTTACAGCAGCTAAACATATTAGAGCTGGGCAATTGTATGATGTAATATCAGTTATTGTGATAAATTAGGTCCTATTTAGCTTTCCATAGACATGACGTGTTTTGTTAAGACTTGAATAACATTGGCCATCAGTCATCACTTGCTTGAACATTTAGAATATGTTTTTCTATTGACAATTTAATTCCATATTTTTTATGTTAAATAATTCATTTTTAGGTGTTAAATTTAACGATACATAAACAGATCAAGCTGCATTAAGAAAAAAACTTCCCTATGTATGTATGTATATTGTTGAGCTCTAAGACTCAGCAATTAATAAAGCAGAGTATACCACACTGCTGTTTAATATTCAAATTTAAAATTAGTCAGAATATAATTTCCTTGGATGCGAAAGTCTATATTAATGTGCTCAGTCTAATACGTTATTATTTCTATAGTAACCAGGTACCCATGTGTGGCCGACGCTCCACAGAAACTTATTAAAACGTTTTAATCAATAGGTTTTCTGTGAAGAGATTATAGTTAACGTTTTTTTTTTTTGCCTTATTAATTTCCAGAGAGAAAAATAGGGATGCTGGTAAAGGAAGGACTGTTTATAGCCATTCAAATATAAATGACCACAGGAACTAACTAATTTTGTGTACTTCTCACAATGTTAAAATGTCATTAGAAACAGATTAAAACATACATGTCATTCTTTATAAAAATGAAGAATTTTATTCATTGGTGGATTGCAAATGCTTTACTAGATAGATAAACACACTTTATGTACATAACTGTCCTGTTACGTTCACTGTTCATTTATAATCTTTATTTAATCTTTATAGCTTCTGAGTGTTGTGTAATTTTTGTAGATAGTGTCTTGCATTGTTTATAGACAAATGTAGTGTTGTTATGTACGTCTGTAACCAGCAGCCGGAATTAAATTCCTTGTGTGTGTCAATATACTTGGCCAATAATCCATATATATATATATATATATATAGCAGCTCAGAGTTCTGCTCTTGGGTCAGTTTTTAACCTTTTACATCCTAGTGGTTCCTGTTACATGGACAGCTGGTGGGAGACGCTAAACCACTAGGTCTTCTCTTAGTAGGAGACATGTGAGATCTGACTGTGTGGTTTTGGAGCAGCTGGGATCTAACCTCGCAGTCGCCCATAAGGAAGCATGTGGAGGACACTTAATTAGGCCTAATCTTCCAAATGGTTTGATCTCTCCCACCAGTTTCCTTTCATCTTCCCAGTGGCAGTTTTGCCCTTTTATTTCCTGTTGTGATCCTACTTTTTAATGTTATACTGGTGTTCTCTATTTCTTTTTCTTTTTTTTTTTGCCTTCAAAAAACTTTTGGTCTGTGCTTTAGAAAGTATGAATCATAGTGTACTCGTAGGGAGAAGTTGGTTTTGGCGTGAATGTTCGTAGAGGAAGCAGCGACTGCCCGTGGTGCAGCTTGGTTTGTTCCAGGCACATGAAGTCTCTGTTTGCATTTGTTGTGTTTGCATGTTTGTCTCCTGCCTCTGCTACACCTTTCTGATCAAAACCACAGATAGAGAACTCAACAGGTTTGACAGAAATCATGTATCATAAAACTTTTAGTCTTGTTTTTTGGCAATCTCAAGCAGTATAGTCAAATAATTGGTTGCAGTGTTTGTTAAATTACATATAATTAACTTAAAAGCTCCGCTTTTTTTGTCTGGCTCTTGGTTTTGAGATCTCGGGGTGGCTAGACCACATTAGAAAGTGCCACCCCATATTCTTATAGATAAAATTGGATTCGCTTTGGTCTCCATAGCTAGGTTGCCCACTCCTGACAACAGCATGTAACTCATGAGTGGAAATTACTTTAAGCTATAAAATTATGCATAATTAGGTGCATGGCCAATTTGATTGACAGCTGTATTTGATTGACAGCTAACCAGCCGACTGGAGTCATTGTAGTTTAAATTACTACAAGAAATGTAGGAGTTAACGGAGGACAGTGTGTAGGGTATGGATGACTGAATTCAATCAAATACAAAGTAATGTTAGCATATAAATTAAAAGGAGCCACCAGCTAGCTTGTGGTATCTGTCATAAGTAGGCGTGTTTCAAAAAGCAGCCAGGCTTCTTTTGTTTCACCCATTTGCCCATTTATCGATTAATCCGGGGGCTTAGGTGGAGTCAGCTCCTGCCAAAATGGCGTCGAACAGCACTCCCATAGTTGAGCTTCAAAACCGCTTTTTGGAAAAGTTATGGGTGATGTCATGGAGGGTCTGTTCAATTTTGAGCTTTTACAGTCACATGACTACCATGACGCCAGTCACAACAGCCAGACTGCAGAAGCACCGTTAACTGACATTAGGCTACTATGTATTTTCATAGATAATTACATTCAATGTGTGTTTTGGAGCAAAAAAAAATTAAATTAGACAGAAAGATTACCTGAGTATCACCTGATTACCTACAGGATTATCTGCTACTTTATCTCAGATAAAAGAGTAACCTAGCAACTGTTATCTTCTGGTTCTGTTGGTTTTTTTCATATGCAGTATGTTGTAGTAGACTTCAAACGTTATTCAAAAGAGAAACAAGCATGTAAAAATGGGTGTAGAAGGTAATAAGGATATTAATTTTCCAAACTTTGATTTGTTATCATAACGTGATTACCTCAGGACGCATGTAATTCCTCTTGGATTTGGTTTCTTGTGCGCTATGTAGGGTGTACATAGATGGTTCAGAGGCAATTCAGAATGAAGCAATTACTAAAGTTTAGGCAAAGAGTTGTGTAAGATAACACAACGTTATCAGAAGTGTTTTCTTGCCGAAAATGCTTCTGTGACTGGTTTAGAATGTGGGTTTTGGAACTGGCATCAAGTAAATAACATTCCTTTTGCCAGTGCGGGACCATGGTGGACAGATCTCATGAAGTGTCTGCGGCAGTGGTGGCTCAGTCGGTTAAGGCTGTGGGTTACTCATCAGGAGGTCGGGGGTTCAAACCCCCCCACCGGCAGGCCTCCTCTGTTGAGCGCTTGAGCAAGACTCTTATCTTATCTGCTCCAGGGGTGATGTATCCTGGCTGACCATGTGCTCTGACCCCGGCGTCCTAACTGGGATATGTGAAAAAATAATGTCACTGTGCTGTAGAGTACATTTGACAAATAATTCGATCTTAATCGTAAAAAGTCAATACAGTCTATGGGTCCAGTGAAGGGAAATTGTAATTATTCAAAACCTCCATCGTTGGCAGAAGAGCTACATAAGGGGCATCCAAGTACTTTTAGCTGTATATGTATTACTGAATGTTCTGATCACATCTGTTTGTCACCACACCTCTGAACATGTTTTTCTAGTGGGGGAATAATTGGGATAAATACATGTCATCTTACAGTTTTTAATAGCGCAAAAAGAATAATTGTTACACCTTCAGTCAGTACTGTGCTGTCTTGTTGCAGTGGAATGCCAGCTAACATAATGTGTGGTCTATCTAAACAAAACCTTACCTTAGACAATCTGCAGCTTTTTTTTCATACATGAGTACATATTCAAATTGGAGCTTGGCTGTAAGTTGACGCCCCGTCTGTGTCCCTGTGTGTTAAAAAAAATGACAAAAGGTGTTTGAACAAAGCTATTAAAAGACTGAAATTCATCTGTAGTTTTTTTCCCTTTCTGCTTATTATGATGGGCTTGTGGGAGGATGATCATTCTCACCACAGCTGGCAGTTAACTCCTCACAAGGCAAAACCCACATGAGGTCTATTTTTGTCTTTTAGACCTTTGTGCTGTATACTGCTTGTCTTCATTTATGAACTTGATGAAATGTAAAAACGTGCAGAATTAAGAAACAAATTGTGATCAGTGTCAGAACTTCCACCAGCCATCATACTGGTCTTGTTTACCAAGTGAATGTCCATACTAGGTAAAAATAAAACCTTTTTTTTCTTTCCCTCTTAAAAATGTTTTGTTAAAATTTTGTGGCGTTCCAAAGTTGTTATTTCCTTTCCAGAGCATGACAAATGACCTCAGTGACTTATCTGTAACCCCACAGGATGAGGAAAGTTTACAGACTACTCCTCGTGCAGTTTGTTTTTCCTCTCTGATCTTTGCTACGCCTTTGAGCTCCAACGTCGATGCCTGATCAGATTGTGCAATCAAGAGCGAACCCTGTCAGAGAGATAATGGTCGAGATATCTGGGAAGATTTGGACTCACCCTCCTGATCGCTTCACGTCTGACAGGGTGAAACTAAATGCCAAAGTGTTTTCTTTTTTGTTCATGACTCATTTCGTCAGGGCGTGTTCTCTGTCTTTTTAATCTGCGTGTTAATTTGAGTAAATTAAGCCCGTTTATATTCGGCACACTCCCACTACTTTACAATAACAGGATGTTTGTTAAAGCCGGCAGGCATCGGTTTTAAGGTTTCAATATTTTGATTTCCCCTGGGAAGCATTTTAATTATGGATTGATTATTGTATTATCATTTATTATTTATTATTATCTATTCGTGTTAAACAGTTTGGGTATACGACTGTTGTTACATACTGTTTTTGGCTAACATTTGATAGTGAATTTAAGAAAGTTCCCATTACGACTACGTATTTCAGTGCAGCATATTGGTAACTCATTGGGCCATGGTGTTCTGTATCACCTCTAGAAAGTATGTGACTTCCTGCAGATTCCTGGAGGAACAATGAACGGATAGCAAACGTTTGATAGCAGAGCTGATAGTGAAGTCCCAAGGGAGTAGCCACTGATGCACGAATGTGCTACGTACAAATTTAAGGTTCGCTTAATGATGATCTGCCATTTCACTGCACGTATTGCTTCAGTGAAATAATTAATATTGTGTCATGGAGTGTTAGACATACAGACAGGTGCAAAAGCCAATGCTTTTAAAATAAAATATTTTTTTTCTTTAATATGCAAGTGTTATATTTGTCATACCAAAAAAAAAAAAGCAGTTTGCCATGATCTGCTTGGCCTCTGCACTTATTTGAAAGGATAGGAAAGTGCTAGGAGGTAATTAATTATAAGAGCTTAGCCTGCAACTTATGGTTATTAAGGACATTGCCTGCTTACGTCCCTTTTTTACTTCATAGCATTATCTGTTCTATAGTTACTACACATTTATTTAACCCGCACCTTAGAAGTTGCACAGTGCCAATATTTGCACTGATGTACTGTATATGCACTAATATTTGCTCCTCTGGTAGATGCTAAACTGCTGTTTCGCTCCTAAGGACGTGTACTATGCAATGACAATAATGTTCTATCTATCTATCTATCTGTTACAAAATAATTATATAATATTAAAAATCTTTTTTTTTTTTAACATACAAAAACATCACTATTTCTATCACATATGATAAAACCTAACAGCTGTGAAATATCTTTATTTTGTCCTAAGGGTACACAAACTTTTGCACACACAACTGCAGCCAATGCATAAATACAGTACGACCCTTTTTTTGCGATTCGTCTTTAAATTCCATGTTTGATGTTTTTTTTTCTCTTCCTGATTTAGACATTTTTTCCGTTTTCCCATCACACTAACACGGCCCTGATTCTATCTATTTCTGAACATACCACAATCCATGAGGAATTCCAAACATGTGAGCGAATCAAAATCTCATTTAGTGAGTCTGATCTCAGGCAGAGAGCTGGGAGGAGGAGGATGAGGAGAATGAAGAGGAAGATAGAAGTGAATCACTGTGATCCTGAGGGATCAGGGATATGAATAAGAGATTGTTTATTTGAGGCTCTATGAGATGCTTTTACTCAATAGCATCCATTGTCCTTTAATAAAACCAGAACACAGGCCAAGCATGAACAGTGAGGGTGTCTGAGAGGGGAGCAGCTGTGTGGAGGAGGGAGAGAGCTGGAGCACTTTTAAAACTTTTATCAAACTCAAACATGCACATTTTCTCACTGGTTTAATGGACTTTTCTCTAGAAGGCGTGTAGCTGCAAATAAATTCTTTTAACAATAACTGATTCTTCAGAGTATCATGTCATTTGATTATGTGTTGTAACGGCAAAACTCATCATGGCTTATTCCAAAGCATACTCTGAAAATGGTGTGTACGCTATGAAATCTGAACCTTGCCTGTGCAGGTTTTTATCTGTACATTAGATAGTCTGATTTTTTCTACTTTGGCATAGAATTTACACCAGACACACTTCCTGAGGCAACTCTTTAATTTTGACTCGGCCTTGAGACTGGCACTAAGGGTGCCCTGCAAACTCAATCGCTGAATGTGGGATAATGCCTTGGACACCAACTCGGGTTTTCCACACGCCATGTTCGCTTTAAAAGGAATAAGACAACCACCATTATTGGTCATCTCTTATGCTTGACATCAGCATGAGCTACTTAGTGATAACTTTGAAGCGGCACTTATATTGACACCTTCTGGTTTGGCATGCTTTGACTGCTTGTTTTATTTGTTTGTTTTTTTGTCTTTATCGGATGTGGGGAAAAGTTTTTTAAATTTACAAGTAGTTGTAAATGTAGCACAATAAGTAGTAATTATTTGAAGAAGATGTGAGGAAACACACATCTTGGCTCATTATGGATTTATGCATAAGGAAACAATAGCTTTAAGCAGTTTTGGAACTGATCCTCTGATTTTAACATTCATTTGTTAATACATCCGCCATTCTGTTCACTGTTTATGAGCTGTTACTATAGAAACAATAATGTAACAGAACATGCTCTAAGGATATTAAAATTTAAATCTTTCGTTCTGTCCGAGCAGAAATAACGCACACCTTCACACTGCTATTATATAATATTCTTTACAGCTTTGTAATTATCTCAAATGTCTCCCCATATCCTATAAAAGATGTTTTGCTTCAGTCAAGTGCACTTTATGAGCCCTGACCTCTTAGCAGTCATACTGTATATGCATTTTAAACATTCTATTACCTCACAGCAAACTTACAGTATGTTTTGATGTCATTAGAAACATTGGCGTTACTGGGGTGTTGGTTTGAAAATATCCAGTGCTACATTCTCACTCAGCACTTTTTTTTTTTTACTGAAACAAAGTAGTCTGTCTGGTCTCTCACTAGGTCTGAGGTTCGAAACTGTTGCACTTCTTGTGTGCCGTCTTCAAACTGGAAGGATTTCAAGCTCCTGGGCTTCAAGATTGCTGAGAGCTGGCTGAGCGCCTGTTCATTTCTTTTCTTTTCTTTTTAACCAGAAGTCTTTTGAAAGGAGCCTCTGTTTGAAATGAAAGCACCTACACAGTCATAGACATAAAAGCTGTGAAGGACAATGGAAAGGCTCGTGTCTGTCCGCTGGGGCCGCTCACTCTGTGGGTTATTATCCTGGAGGAAACGATTGCCCCACGGGGCATAAGGTAGTGTGTGCTACACGTACAGAGAGTGTCCGGTGTCCATCAGATTACCTTACAGCTCACAACTGATACCCTTTACCTGATTGGCCACTGGGGAGCTCAGTGGGCAGAGCACAAGACACACTATTTGTCCTCGCAAGTGCTTTTTGTTTTATTTTGTTCCAGTTCACTGTGGGAGAAAAGCAGGTGAAGGAACCGTCACTACCACCTGATATGTTTTTTTTTTGGCCTTTTTTTTGTTTTTGGTTTACTAACACTGATGAGATGTGAAGCAGAATGAGAAGGGAGCATTATGGCTGTTCAGTTCCTGCTGCAGGTAAGAGCACTATGGCGTGCACTAGGGAGAGATTATTAACCTCCACCTGATACCTGAAGCGAAATAAAATGTCTGTGTGAAAACTCATTACAGATCTGTGAGTTTGGACAGGGTGGAAGGAAGAAATAGTCTTTTCATAGCTGGACTTTAATCCTGAAATAGTGCTCCACCTGGGCTGCAGAACACACGCACACACACACACACACACACACAGGCATGCATACTGTATACTCAGAGTAAGGAGGTTTGGTGAATCAGGTTACTGAAGTATCGGGATGCAAACTGGCTTATGTAAAAGAGACCTGCTGTGCTTCACTACTCCATGTTCTGTCTCAGCGGTCTGCCATAAACAGGAGCTATTCTTTGTAGTGTATCAGAGAGAGCAGAAGTTCCTTCTGTTGTTCTGACTCATACCTGAGTTAAAGATTTAATTTAGCTTCTTGTTGGTTCATTGGCATGTCCAAGATACATTCCACGCTCAAAGAAACTAAGACATGATGTGAGTTCTTACAATGATTTTCCAGAGATGGCCAGGTTTCGCTGAAAAGAACGCTTTTCTTTATTCCCTTTTTATTGGTTTAATCAGTAGGGCCTGGCCCTAGAGCTTTGTAAAGCAGCCTGGATGTAATATCTGTGAAAAGACAAATAAAACTGAACTGAAATGCAAATGAATGAACACTACAGTTGAAACGTACAGCTTTTGAATTCATAGGGACCGATTCTTTATTTTGAGTGAAATGAGAGAATTTTTTTTTCTAGATATAAAATGTGATCGTGAGCAAGAAGGTTTGGCAACTCTATGACACTCAGTATTTTTTCTTTTCTCGTGACCTAAAAAGAATTGATCTATAGACTTAGACTATGTATTAATTTGAGACTATGGTTCGAAGTCATAATACAGTAGAAAAGTCTTAATGCATGGGAAACAGATGAAGCTTGTGACGAATGCAAGCTTTTGTATGCATCACCCACAGCTTCCTAATCACAATCTGTTTTGATGAGGAACATCACGTTACATCCTCTTCTTCTTCTTATCCGTAAGGCAGAGCCATGGCGCTATTGTTCCGGTAGCATTGTTTAGAGTTCAAGGCCGACCTATTTCTCAGTATGGAGAGTTATTTTAGTTAGGGCAAGACTAATCATGCAGTAAAGTGGCAGCCACTGCATCAGCATAATTAGAGCGAGGGACTAATCACATGACCAGCATTCGTCTGGTCCTGTTTCTGGACCGTATACAGTTCTGTGTATGGAATTTGTTCTAGAAAGTGTTTCTAGAATTATAACAGCCATTAATATGTAAAAAATAAAGAAGAGTGATTCCCATGCAGTGGCTCTAGGGATTGTGAGATCTACCGTGAGATTTAAAATTTTTCTGACCTAGAAATTCTCTTGAACTCCAGTCAGATCAGAGCATCTAAGATTTGTCCCTTTACTCTGACAGACCGTGTACAAGATACATACACAAGGGCTGTATCGAAAGTACTGTAATGCAAAAGTGGGAATAACTTTTTTAATTAACTCACGTAAGTCATAAAAAAAGCACATGTTGGTAGGGTAACTCTTATTCTTTGCAAAGGTAGTACTCAATATGGTCTCCATCACAAGAGATGCATTTGCGTGATTGTTGATTGTTGAACAACGACAATGGCGAACTTCAACATGGCTTTGCTAGCAGTTCTCCTGGCCTTATCATTACTAGAAAGCACATGACCTACCCATTTCATACTGAGTTCTTTAAAAAAAAATGGCGGTCACAAACTTTTAGTTGGTCATGGAAATCCCCCCTCTCCGCCGGCCTCCCACAGCCCATGACATAAATGATTCTTTGTTTTAGCCCAGCAAAGTGTTAATGCTGCCTTGGAACAGGTATTTCTGTCTCAGGGCCAGTGCTTTGGCTGTCTGAAAAAAAGGGACTGGTTCGAAATTGGGAACCAGCTCTGAACTAGCTCCGGAACCGTCTTGGTGGATTTTCCACTTGGTGGAAGGGGTATTTGGAAATCTTCTTTGTCGCACTTGATGGTCTCCCACTGCCTGGTTTGTCTCCAGTGCTGGGTTTCCCTTCTTTAAACTTCTTCACCCATCTGTGCCCTGTGCTCTTGTCAGTGGGGTCATTTCCATAAACATTCTGTAGCGCAGTTGGAGACTGGCACTTTTTGAACTACAAGGAAGTGTAGGATACCTGCTCAGTTGAAGGTGCTATCTGCCCTCTTTCACATACATGACCTTACAAACACTCACAATTGTCTGTGATTGATAGGAAACTGAGAGTATTCCATCCCTCCCACACAGATAGCATGGGCACTTTTGCTTCTAGCCATGGATTACTGTGCCATCTTTGGGATTTGAACTCAATATCCGGACGATTGAGGGTCTGCACTTGGGACCTCCACAGTAGTAACTTTCAGCATACAATTAATAGTTAAAGACCTTGCTTATGGCTTTCTGACGGTCTGTGGTTTGAGCTCACAACCTTTCTGTCTCAAGTGCAGAACCTTTACCGCTGAGCCACTGCCTTTGGTTGCTTGTATAATTTTTTAAATCCCCATTATCCCAAGAGTTATTATATCCAGACATGTCCAGAGTGCGATAAAGCATTCTGCAGTTTCAGCCCCTTGTGAAGCCATATATTTTTACTGTCTGGATGTAAGTGATATACACACAAGCGGTAGACATTTGCTGTGTGAAAAGTGCAGCAGTGGGATGTCCATGTGACGAGTCTGTGATAGGTGAGAAGAGTAATGGCAGCCTTCATCACTAGGCGTGTGTTGGCCAGGAATGCCCTAAAAATACTAGCTCCTGCTCCAGCACCACCCCAAGGCTTCTCCATTTTCATCATAATAACAGCTCCTCAACCACATACACACACACACACACACACACACAAAAACTGTCAGACTGAATGAGCTTTCGGCCATCGGACCTGCATATAGCTGAGTCATTTTATTTGTTTACAGTAGAAATTTGAGTTGTTTTCGTGGTATTTGAGAAGTGTTGTCAGGTAGGTTTCACATCTCAACACTGGTGTGAGAAGCTACTAGGGCACCAAGTGGAATATTTCAGGCCTGTTAGAAAGGGAAAGTTTACATCATGTGCCAAACATCTTTAGACTTTCAATCGGCTCATTTTTTTCACAGACCAGATTCTGAATGTGTTTACATTTTTGTAAAATTTTTTAAGTTCTTTGCATTTTAAATGTCTGGAGAGCATTACTTCATGAAATAAACAGTTTTACACACTTATTGGAATTTCTACAATGATGTTGTAGGACTTTAAGCTGTAGAATCTTGGGATGTGACGGTTAAATGAGAAAAAGTTTTCTAATCAGATATAAAGTGCCAATCAAAAGCTTTTATTTATTTTCTACATTCTAGAATAATACTGTTTTTTTTTTTCTAACTGTGAAATAACACATATGGAGTTAAGTAATTAAGTAACAACAACGACAACAGTCAGTTTATAAACTGGCTCTAATGAAAACCATCCCAAGAAAGCAAGACCGAAACTTACTTTTTAAGTAAGTTACTTTAACTTTTACTTTTTAAGCCTCGGATTAGAGCCGTTATTATGCCGTTAATAAGGCTTTACAGAGCATAAGTAGCAGACATATCTCAACATCAGCTGTTCAAAGTAGATTACTGAATATCTTGGATGCATTGTTTTACAGTGAAGAAAGAAATAAAAATCTGGAAAGACTACTAAATTAGAAGGTGTCCAAACGTATAGTACGTACTGATACAAGTAGCAGGAGGACTGCTAGGCCTGCTAGAAACCTGGCTCATTATGGTCATGGGCCGATAGATTGGTGCATCTTTTACTCCCCAAAATTTTCCTCTTGTTTGCGTTGTCACTGTGCTTTTACGTTGTCCATATAGATAATTAAATGACTGTGTGCTTTTGTAGCATATCATCAGCCTCGGATATTAACTTCACTCTGTGTCGGTTTTGCAATTGCGCAGCTAACTGTCAAAGTAACATAAGTAAGCATCTTAGTAAATTCAAAAATAAGTAAGGAATAAATAAATAAATGAAGAATCAAGCTGCAGCTTAAAGATAGCTGAGTATGTCCAAAAACTTGGTAAGGGTTAAATATTTTTTTAGTGCACTGTACTGTACTGTAGAAAGAGAACCAAGTTGTATGTGGTATTTTTTAAAGGTGAGGTAGGATTATTACATTTTTCATGATGACATATGTAAAGGTTACATACTGTACAGTATGTGAATTTAACATTTCCATGTTTTTTCGTTAGTTAGGGTTTTTTTCCTTTCTTTTTTAAACTTCTGAGCCCATCCACACACCCCTCCATGTTTTCAAAGCTACAGCCCCAGGATCTACAACCTGTATAATAGACTGTTTATTAAAACAAAAAGGTTTTCTTAGCCACTTATTCCAACTGTTGCTGAAGGTATGACTCAAAGCGTTTTAATTTATCAGGTTCTACATATTTTTCTGATTATTTGTACAAGTATGACACCAAATATCCATTGCTCCCCTTAAATTTTTATCTACCGTGTTCTCATGATTTAACCCACTTGAACTATAAGCATGTTGTTTTCGCCTATCAATGTTGCAAAGCGCATATTCACAAGTTCTATTTGAAGTAACTACAAGAACACTTTATTTTATCAAACTGGAAAAAATGTTAGGAATGTTTTTCTAAAGACATTATGAAACAGTTAAGTATTACATCATAAATATTGTTTATATAACCTTCCAACCTAAGCTTCTTACAAAATGTCTAGTCGATTCCTGGAATTTCTCCTAACCTTATCTGATAGTAGTTCAGCTTCTCGTTTTTTCCTGTCTCAAGCTTTCCAAATATTTGCGCGCCCATTCTTCCTGAGTGATGGCAGAAGAAGACCTCTGATTTACAATTTATTTAACTAATTTTAATGTTAACTTTTTGTTAAAGTTAATTTAGCTTTTTTAAAAAAAATAAAAAAAAAATCATTACACATATTGTACAGTACACATGTATTCACTTCCATTAATTCGCTTTAAATCAGATAAGGGCTTTTATCAGCTGTCATGGCACTACTGTTTTAAAAAGAGACGAGTGAGTATGCGTAACGTTAACACCTTTCTAAATTATAACATGTGCTAGCAGGAACCTGTTCACGATATCATTTACGTGACATTGCTGGAGTGCCCCTGTGACAGGCTGCCTAAGCAGTGTGTCTGCCCTGTGATTCCGATCTCTGATCTGCAGGCGCTTGTAAAGGAGAGGTATTATTAGCGGAAAGAGTAGTGGATAAGGAATGTGGATGTGTCTACTCGAGCTGTTTATACACACTGTAGAAGAGCTATCCACACCGGTAGTCCTGACTGACCCTCTCTCATGATCGACACAGTGTGTGTCAGCAGTCTGAATCAATGTGGAGGTAATTAGCTGACACACATCCGTCCGCACCTCCAGATAAAGATTTATCCCAGTCAGTGGATTAAATGTGCCAGGTATCCCATCTTTATCTAGACATAGACTCCTAGGATGTCAGTTATACACCTACTGTAGTAGGTCTGTACTATAATAATAATAATAATAATAATAAGCACATCATCATTTTGAATTCAGTACCAATAACAAAACCGTGCTGAAGAAGTCATTTCCATTGTGTTTGAAAAAAATACAGCATGACAGATAGTCCTGTTTTATATCTAAGGCCAAAAAGTGATATTATTTGCTCATGATATATAGTGGTGTAAATATGGTCAAGCCTTTTTTAAGCACGTGTTTATTTAACATTTATGTCTCCATGTTATCCAGGAGTCTCCAGCATCAGCATTTCGGAGCTGGGGGGGTTTATGTTTATGTTTTACTTTATTTCTGATGCTTGTTAGTTCTGATGTTGTCACTACTTTACCAAGGAAGGAACTCTGTGGATTTGAGAAAAATAGGAAATAAAAGACACACTCCTCATTTACTCTATTAATAAAAAATAGTTCACCATCAATAGCAAATAATGCAAATAATGTTTTAAAAATATCCTTTAACTATCTTTAAAAAAAAGATGTGTTCAGAAAAATATGACCAGTTTGCCAATATTTACTGGTTTATATATTTCCCATGTAAATTCCTAATAAATCAAAAGAATGCATAAATTAAAAAAAGACTTACTGTCCTATAAAATGTACAGATCCATAATTTTAATGTTGTATCTTACTGTGTTAGAATATCTATGATTCATTTGCGTTGTGTTTAAAAAGCGAGGCCAACATTCATTTAGGTTATGAAATTTTTAATTACAATTAGTTCAAGATCCTTATGCAAAAATGTAATTAAACAATTTCTGTCATCGTGGGAATTCTCTGGAGCCGGCAATTAAAAAGAGTCACCACTGAATCCGTATCTTATTAAAGTTCTTCCCTGCCATCTGAAATATTACCCTTCGCTTTCCATGACAATTTAAAAAATAATGCAGAAGCAGCAGAGACGAGTCTGATGCTCATCCACAATTAATTAGCAGCAGCCCGCTACAGAAATGTCACAAAAAAAAAAATTCATTTTCAAGTATTCCAGTACTGTAGGTGTTACGTCAGCACTAGGGGGTTTCCTGTGTAGACTCAGGACAACGATGTGTCTGTAGAGACACGGTGAGTGCATCGAAGTTGAGCAAAGCTGTAGGTAAGGTGTTGTACAAACAATTTATGTATACTGGGTAATAATGGTTATTAATATCTGTTCCAAATTGCATTAGCTCAGGTTAATCCTTGCATTAATCTCCACTGAGGCACAGTGTATGTTTCTGCTTAACCTCCATAAGCCAGTGAGCACGTCTGTGTTTTGTGAGAGAGCAGTGTGTGTGTGTGTGTGTCACTAGTTGGCAAAGCTCATCATTCTCTTTCGTCATGGCTTCTTATTGCATTCTGTGCACGATAGTGAAGCCTTTATTTGGAGGCGTCCCTGTTTAAGGGAACAAAACAAAGGCCATGTTTGTGTGATTGTCACCCGTTGTTTTTTGCCAGTGTGAAGGCTTTCTCTACTTCTTGGCATGTCTATTGCGATGACAAGCTGAGCTCGCTTTGCTTGGTGAGCAGAAAGAATTGATATGAAATTTTCACTCATGTCTGGTGACTACAGGAGTATGTTAAATAGGCATGCCTTTTAATCCGATTTAATGGATGTGTTTTGTCCATTCTGCACATTATAGTGTAGTTTATCTCTTCTGTATTTATTCTGCTTTGTAACGAAATGCTTTTCAATTTGTGGATTCTTTTTATTTCTGTATTTTCTCCATAATCTGCCTATTCTTTCCCATCAGCCAGATTCCCTCTATCATACAACAGCCACCGACCGGGGAGGGTGAGGGCAATCAGGTAAAGCCAATCAGCTGCATCTTTTCAAATGCAGTGTTATACAGTACATGTATAGTGTAAGACATTTGGAGGAAAGCGCTATCCTCCCTTTTCTTCATACATGAGACATGGACAGGTAGTGTTATTGGCATTGGCAGGGGTCAGAGGATAGGTCATTCCTTGCCCCTAGAGAGCATGGGCAATTTTTCTCTCTTGGATAGCTGTGCCATAATTTTTTAGTAGGGAATACCTTTCTGTCGGCTAAATATGTCCAGTATATGTAACCTAAGCCTAAAGTTTTTATCCGTTTAGAATGATTCGAATTATTTAGCCATATTGTTTTTTTTTTTTTTACAGAAGCATTCAGTTGAACAACCCTAACTAGCACACACACACACACACATCTGGACAGTCATGGGGTCATGAATGAGTCGTATGTCATCAGCTGTGAGTGAGGTCAGACGCGATGACTCACCCTGACCAGGAACTTTGCATTACAGGGAAATAGGCCCTATTATATTTATGCATGAGTATGTGTGTGTGTGTGTGTTTACAGTTTCTGGGAAAAAGACAAGGGTTGCATGAATCAGGGGAGTGTGTATTTTTTAGAATACAGGGTGTGTGAGTCACGTGGGGTTGTGGGGCGTTCAGGGCGTTGCTCTGAAATGTGGTCTAGTGCAACTTGGAACACCAAGACTTGGAATATTTAGGTGTAAACCACAGCTGTGTGCAGTTTCCAGTCAATCACATCCATTTGATTTCCTTCTTTTGAAGCTGATTGACATTTTGCTCCCTGTAGCATGCGCATTAGCCCGCTAATTAAAAGCCTCTAGAACAAATTAAATGGAATTTTGTGGCAGATACTTCATTTCCTGATTAGTCCTCATGGCAGTGTGATTCAGCCCTAATGCAGGAAGTCAGGAAGTCATCAGTTGCCCCAGACTTCTGTTTGTATCCCAGTGCTGAAATCTGTTAAAGGGACATGTGCAGTTTTTAGATTTACATTCTATTTAAACAAGAACTTTGAATGTTTCAATTGAAAGTCAAATTGAACTAAGGTCATAAAACAAGCATGTCTGTAGCTTGGAAGAAATGCTACAATGTAATAAGTGTGATGTGTGATTAATAACAACTGATGCACAGATAAACACACACGTAAACACCAATTTATCTACTATATTAGTACCAGATTCTGACCTCTCCCCGTCCCTTTTGGCATGCGTGCATTTCAGCCAATGTGGTGCTGGCAGTGACATAAATGGGTGTTTGTTGCCTTACGGCTACTTTTCAGTGCTCTCTTGGTTGGATGGATGCTTTTTTTTTTTTTTTTACACAACACTACACCTTAAAGCATTTAACTGTTCTTCATTGGACACATAAAATGCTACTTTTATGCTACTTGACCTCTCACCCCACATTGTGTATGTGCAATGTTGTAGATTTATTTATTTATTTTTGGTTTTATAAAGAAGCTTATGATTAAATGCTTTGACTATTTGCAGTTCAAAAGGATTGTTCAGTAATATAT
Source organism: Heterobranchus longifilis (assembly GCA_028570985.1). Lineage (NCBI taxonomy): Eukaryota > Metazoa > Chordata > Actinopteri > Siluriformes > Clariidae > Heterobranchus > Heterobranchus longifilis. Next base: position 10,405,858 of record JAOVVB010000032.1, read on the forward strand.
CATCAACTGAAAGGATCTTTAAAAGGATTGTAGATCAGTAAGCATTTGTGTGACTGCTGTTCAGTCTTTCAGTTGTTGCACTATGCTTTCTTATCTCAACTGATAAGAAACCCCGAGCTTGGGAAAGAAACTATCCTTTTTTTCTTTTTTTTAATAGAGGAAGCATTATGTTTTTGTATCTAAGATTCTCACTGGTGCCCTTATCTTAAAAATGTGTTGTTTGATGTTTGTAGGGTTTATATGATGTTATCACCGTAACCAGCAGATAAACCCATTCGATTTTAGAATTGATCCAAACAGGGTCAAGGTCACAGCAAGTTCAAATGTCTGAAATAGGTTTCTTCAATAGCTTCCGCCCTATTTGAAGTATATTTTAAAGATATATATATGAATTATATATATGAATTATTATTATTATAAATTATATCCCATATGAATTAATACCAAGAAGGACTAGACTTGGTGTTCCTTTTGACATGCTTGAGTTCTGCTTGTCCAGTCATCCACTTTGACGGGAAGTTGGAATAATACTCCTATATAAAGGTTGACTAGTCCCACCCACTCCTATGGGAAGTTTGACTAGCCCTATCTACTTCTATAGAAAGTTTGACTAATCCCTCCATGTCTAGCACAAGGTTTTTTCTAATCCCTCCTATTTATACAGAAAACTTAACTAATTCCTCACAAAGGAATTCCCACTATCTCCTGTAGAAAGTTTACCTAGCCCCACCCACTCGTATAGAAAGTATGACTAATCCCACCCACTATGAGACAGAGTTTGACTAACCCCACCTGCTCCTATATAAAGTTTGACTAATCCCTCCCACTCCAGTGGAAAATTTGACTAATCCCTCCCACTATTTGTAGGAAGTTTGACTAATTTATCTCAGTCCTGCAGGAGGTTTGTTTAATTCCCTCCAATCCAGTGGAAAATCTGACTAATCTCCTCCCACTCTGTGGAAAATTTGACTAACCACTCCCGCTATTTGTGGAAAATTTGACTAACCCCTACCATTGTCCATGAAAAATCTGACTAACCCCTCCCACTCTGTGGAAAATTTTACTAACCACTCCCACAATCTGTTGAAATTTTGACTAATCCCTCCCACTGGCCTTGGAAAATTTGACTAATCCCTCCCACTCTCTGGGGGGAAATTTTTACTAATTCCACCCACTCTCTGAGGGAAGTTTTACTAATTTCTCCCAATCCTGCAGGAGGTTTTTGAATTTCCCCCAATCCAGTAGGAAATATAACTAATCCCTCCCACTCTCTGTGGAAAATTTTGACTAATCGCTCTCACTGTCTGGGACAATTAGACTTATCCCTCCTACATTCTGTGGAAAATGCAACTAATCCCCCCCCCCCCACTTATTTTGGAAAATTTGACTATTCTCTCCCACTATCTGGAAATTTTTTAATAATTCTTCTCACTATCTGGGGAAAATTAGACTAATCCCTCCCACTTTCTATGGAAAATTTAACTAATCCCTCCTAAACTCTTTGTGGAATTGTATTAATATTGCCAGATTCTAAAGGAATTCCGTCTAATCTAACCTGCCAATAAGCTGAACTCAAATGTGTACAACGAAGTATAACCATGCGCACCAGTCATTGAGAGATACAGTATTTGCCCTCGTGTGCATCAGATTCCATCCATCTGTTTGTACACGTGGTATAGACTGACTGTTAAGAAGAGCAACAATCTTCCTGCAACTCTTGGAACAGATGATTTTTTTGAGACCCCAGCAGATGAAATGCTGGTGTCTCGCCCAAACAATATTTCGTCCACATTCTTTATTTCTGTTCTAAAATATTGACAGCTACTGTAAAAGCTTTAAAACAGCGGGACATTTTGAAGAGTAGGTGCAATGTGGAAATATTAGAGTGTACACTAGTGTGATGCAGATAACGGCATCTACATACGGCATCTACTGCAGATCAGTGGGAGATAGAGTGTAGAGATAGAGAGAGAAAGACAGAGAGAAAACATGCAAATTGTGTATGTCTGTGTGAGCCTGAGTAAGTGAAGACATGTGTTTGTGTACAAGTATGTAGGCCATTATTGTATTTAGATTACATAATAGTCGGGAGCAGAAAGAGGAGAGGGAGAGACGGATGCAGATCGGAGATAAGAGTCCTCTCCACGCTGTGTGCGTGCGAGTGTGTTTATGTGTGAGTGTGTGCGTTTGTGTGTGTGAGGCCAGCAGCCGACAGACGGCTGAGCTTGGCTCGCGGACCAAGCCATGAAAACGGCGCTGTGCCGAAAGTGGGCGCGCGCCGTCCGATCACTCAGGACTCGCCAAGGCTCTGTGAGTTTTATTTTTAGCCTCCCCGCCTCCCTCCTTCCCTCCCTCTCCTTGCCGATCTCACCCTCCCTTTCTTCCTCCCTCCTCCCTCTCCGTCTATCTCGAGCTCCTGATCGGCTCCGCCACAGCTCCTAATGAGATTGGAGCACGGGCGGCCATGGGGAGAGATGAACGTGGACTGGCTGCCATGGAACTGCTGCGTGTGTTTGCGGAGAGCCACTGGCGGCCGGAGAGTGCGTGTGGAGGTGCGGGCCGAGAGCCGGCCGCTCAGAGACGACTCCATCATCCTCTATGCCCCCAGTCGGGCGCCACCATGCCTGTTCAGACTGGTGGGGGCGTAGAGAAACAGAGAAACAGAGAGAGAGAGAGAGAGAGAGAGAGAGAGAATCGCGTGCTCCATCCTCCGGGGATGATAAAACCCTCCTCAGGCAGCGTCTCCTCCTCTCCCCTCCCCCTCATAGCAAGTTGATTTGTGCGGAAAGTGCTTTTTGATGTGCTAGTCAATGCCGCTCTGGAGTTTGCCACCGAGTGTCTGTGTGTCGGGTTACGTGTGCATTGGAAAAGTAAAAGAAGGCAAAGAGATTGTTTGTTTAACCGCTGTTAAACTTAGTTGCGTTGTTCTGCATACAGCTTCTGGTTGTTTGCCGTGTTAGAATGAAAACCGGGCCGCGAGTGAGGACAGAAATGACTCAAGCATGTGTGTATATTGCGGGGAGTCCTGTGGGAGAGATCTATGTGTGTGTAGCATGGAGCAGCAGTGATGGTGATGATGCTGGAATACAGAATGAGCTTGACTTTATGCATGTTAGAGTGTGTGTATATGTGTATGTGTGAAGACTCCTGTCGCATAGCGCACAGTCAGATTCTTCCTCTGCCGTGATGCTCTGTATATGTGTGTGTACGTGTGTCTGTGTGTGTGTAGGATTTGAACTCTGACACTGTAATACTCTGCCTCTGCAGCTCCTGTACTTTGGCTCTGCCATCCATCAGTGTCGCATGTGTGTGTGTGTGTGTGTGTGTGTGCGTGCGTGTGCGTGTAGTGTACTTTATACGGTGAGTTTGGACTGAAACTCTGCACCGCACTGCTGTGCATCTCTGTAACATGACGGTACTCTCACTGCCATTCAGGTGCTGCAGTTGTGTAAAGTGATTCCAAGCGCGAGTCTCCATGTTGTGTCTGTATGATCAGTGTATAAAACCGTTTGCTCACTGCTCGGCTTTGCAGACAGATTTACTTTATTACAGTTAAGGATGCACTGATAATATCATGGCAGTCATAAATAAATCTTGTCCTGTGTGTATTGTACCTGTGTGTGCTAATGCAGATGTTGATGCAGATGCAGGCAAAGATTTGGCAAGCAGTATAGTGAAAAAGGGTATACACTGAGATCAGGGTCATTCCTTATACTGTATGTGTGGCCTTTTGGTTATTATATTGGTTATGGGGCATGTACTTATTGTGGTCACTTTAATAGGAACATCTGTACACCCAGTCATTTATGCAGCGATGTGATCTGCTCCAGTCCATCCGTCTCAAGATTTGGTTTGTTGTGCGTTCTCGCGATGCTTAACAACTTATCACTGACATAACTCTTACTCACTGTGCTCTTTGTTTTTGTCACCATTCTGTCTTAGAAATACTTAAATCGACCTATCTAAAACCATCAATAACGCCATGGTTAAAGTTACAGATACTGTGGTTTTCGATTCTGATGTTCGATGTTCGATGATCTGTAGTTCTTCATGTATGCCTGCATAATTTTACACATTGTGCTGCTGCCACGTGATTGGCTGATTAGATAACTGCAGAAACGGGCAGGTGTTTATTCTATTCCTCTGAAAAAAATTAATTGCACCTTTATTCCATTCTGTTAGGAAGCATAGGGACAAGATCAAACATAGCAAGATGGAAATTAAAGGCGCAAAATTATCTCTCATATCAGCAAATTTTGCAGTTTATGCTCAGCACTTTGTAACAGTCAGAGTTTTGTGCCACAGGAAAATTTAAGGATGGACAACGTCGTCCTACTTTTTTGTTTCGCAGTGAGTTCTGGAGTTTATAGTTGCTAGAATGTCTCTGATACCAGGACCATGTTTTGTGGACCAGATTAAATGTAACTATAGATGGATAAAAAATACAATGTGTTGTAAAACCCTAGTTCATATCACACCATCACATTGTAGATTACACTGATCCAACATAACATTTTGACTGCTGACAGGTGATGTGGGTAATATTAATTATCTCATTGCTGTTTCACCTGAAAGTGGGACGAGATCTATTAGGCAGCAAGGGAACATTTTGTCCCTGAAGTTGATTTGTTGGAAGCAGAAAAAAATGGGCAAGCGTAAGGATTTGAGCGACTTTGACAAGGGACAAATTTTGATAGCTGGACGACTGGGTTGGAGCAACTCCAAAACTTCATGCCTTATGGGATGTTCCCGGTCTGTTGTGGTCAGGACCGACCAAAAGTGGTCCAAGGAAGGAAAACCGTTTAACCGACAATAGGGTCAACAGGCTCAGTGATGCAGGTAGGGAGTGATGGCTGGCACGTGTCGTTAAATCCAACAGAAGAGCTACTGTAGATCAAATTGCTGGTTCTAATGAAAAGGCGACACAGTGCGAGACATTTCGTTGTTCATGAGGCTGCATAGTCACATTTTATCGCATCAGCGTCCATATACAGTACAGTTACGTTGTAATCTCTTATCAGGAAGATCTCAATCACATTGAAAAACATGGTCGGTGTTAACAAGTTAGCATCAATTGTTATAACTGAACTGCCTGCCACCTAACACACAGTATGAATGCAGATCAATTCCAACTTTCTGTTTCACCCAAATGAGGATGGGTTCTCTGTTGAGTCCGGCTCCTCTCAAGGTTTCTTCCTATTACCATCTCAGGGAGTTTTTCCTTGCCATTGTCGCCCTCGGCTTGTTCATCAGGGACTATCTGACCATTGAGATTCATACACATTCACATTCCGTACAGACTTAAATAATTCTTTTGATTGTGTAAAGCTGCTTTGCGACAATGACAATTGTTAAAAGCGCTATACAAATAAAATTGAATTGAATTGAATAAACAAAGCTACAAAGTAAATAAAGTGAAAAGTTAATTAACGTGAAATCTATTGATGAAGTCTTGCGTAGGAAATTGAGCTCATGTATTTACTTTTTAAATGCTTTGTCTTGTTATGGCTGATGTACGACGTCCTGTGCAATGACGAGAGTGGCAAAAAAATGCCATGAGTAATAATGTTTTTATCTACCGTATAAGGAAAACAATTAATAATTGTTTCATTAAAAAAATGAAATTGTTCTCTTCAAGGATTTAGTAGGTATAACAAATATTAGGAATGACCCTGATCCTTGTAAATCCTGTATATATTGGCTGGTATGTTGCAGTATATTGCACTGCATTTCCATTGCGTAAGAGCAGGGAAGCAGGTGTTTCCAGCCCTGATTCCCTCATGTGGAAGGTGAATTTTTAGCTTTCCCAGCTGTATATATATGTGTGTGTGTGTGTGTGTTTGTGTGTGTTGTAGCTTTTTTTATGGCCTAACACTAGCCTTGACATGTTATTTATGTGATGTTTGCTGAGAGATCCATGTTTACTGCTTGATCAGCATCAACACCCGCATGCTCTCACTCTTCCTTCAGTCTCACAGCTTTTCCACTAACGCTGACAAAGAGCTGCTCTGGTTGTACTTCAGGTGTGTGGTTAGTTATGACTAGAGCCATGGGTGATAGCAGCTGTAATGGGTGTGTGTATGAGTGGGCGTGCACGTTTCAGGCTTCTAGGTTGCTTGCTATGAACAGTTTGATGGGAAAAATGATTACAGTTTTAAGAAAGTATTTTTTGCAAGAAGTATTGCAGACTGATAGAGAAAATTTTGTGCATGAT
>JAOVVB010000032.1:10418540-10430424 GCA_028570985.1 Heterobranchus longifilis
AAGTTGCTGTACTCAAGCGCCCCCCTTCCCCGGACAGGGACAGCCGGGACTACAACCTACAGTCCAGCTATTACCCGGAAGACAACCGCAGCACACACAGTGACACAGATTTGGATTACTCCAGGGGTAATGGTGGACTGGGCTACCCTCGTGGACCAGAGCGTCAGCATGGCACTTTGGAGCAGGAGTACCGCAGCAGGGGGCGCAGCACAGATAGATCACCCAGCCCAGATAGGACCTACCACAGGGACGGGAGCCGGGGACGGAGCTTGGACCGCAGCGTCAGCCCTGAACCACGCTACCACGGGCAGCAAGGCCGTGGCCACGGGACTGGTTACAGAGGAGGGGGCAGTCCTGTGCCAGGATATGACACGAAGATGATAAGGAGTTATAGCAGAGATCAGTTGCATGAGGACTCGCCGTCACCTAGTAGAGGGCGTGGGAAAGATCAAAGCTACCACGAGCCGCTGGATCCTCCAGTCAGTGTCCTGCTTGTGAAAAACAGGCCCAGTGAGGGTGAGACTTTACCTTAATATTTAACTTGGGTCTAGTCTTGGAGTCCTGTGAATGGCAGCTAATTAGCTAAGGATGTGAATTATGATTATAATGAAAGTAGTCTTCTTTTTATCAGGCTTCTAGTGGCAGTTTGGCGTTTGATGCTTCTAAGACTTAGCAGGAGCTAATCTTCAGACTCTTTGTATGCTGGATCAGGTGTGTTATAGCAGGGGATATGCTGAGCTATGCAGTCCTATAGGCCCTAGGGAACTGGCTTTTTTATTTATGAGGAACAGTTTCACGGAGTAGGTTTGCAAAGGTGGTTATTACGCAAGTACTCGCTCTGGTGTCCCTCGCATCTGGGTAGTGATTTTTATCCAAGCTGGAAATGAGGATATTTTAATGTGATTTTTTTTTTTGGCTGAGCGATTGGCAAGAGGAGATCTCATCTTATGATTCTGCTTATAACACCTGTCTTTTCTCATCTTTTCATCAGTGGTTCACAGCATGTAGGCTGAGCCACTGGCCAGATACTCAGCATTACTCCAACTCCAACAATTATGGCTGTAGAAAAGGCTACTGATTTTTCAACCCTCACATGGACTCTAAAAGAACTCTGAAGGTTGTGTACATTAAACACGTCCAAAGTCATTGTCAATTCGAATAAGAGACACTTCGCACCAATAAAGGAAATAAAGCCCCCAGACTCTATAATATCTTTTATGTGTGATTTAAGAGCAGGACATGAACTGTCATAGCTGAATTGTTAACGACAGCTTCCTATCATTTCGTTATGGGTTTATTGAGGCGGTACAGTCAGTACTCTGCATTTTGGCTTGATTTGATTGGCTTTCAGTCCCCGGCTGTCTGCTGGACTGTGATGGCTTTTGCCTCAGGGTTTGCTGTGTTGTAGTCACGTTAAGTCCTTAATGAGGTTGAGGTCAGGGTGAGCCAAACCATGCGTAACTGAATTTTCAGTCTTTCCTTACAGAGTATGGTCTTCGGTTGGGCAGCCAGATTTTTATAAAAGAGATGACCAGGACTGGACTGGCTGCCAAAGATGGGAACCTCCAGGAAGGTGACATCATCCTCAAGGTATAGTACTGTACCTATTAGACCTGTAGAGTTATTTTTCTCTCTTCACATCATTCTTGGTTCAGTTCTTTTATTCTTTGCGCGTGTACAAAAAAAAAAAAACAAGCAACTTTTATAATAAATATACAAATCAGTGGTTATTGTCCGAAAACATATGATTAATGTAATATTTTGAAGGCAAAACTCCATAAACCATGAACTATATGGGGACATTACAGTTTTCATTGATAGAGTACTTTATTAATCTCAAAGAGAATATATTTATTTACTACATAAACTTTGATCAAACTATTCTCATTCCACATTTTTTAGCTTTGTGTCCAATCTAGGGCCACTCCCAAATGTGGATGAGGTCTTAGACCATGTTTTGTGAGCACACAGTACTGAAATAAATCATATCGGTATCTAAGGTGAAAAATAGGTTTTGTGTCACTTCAATCTGCTGATGTGAATGTAGCCTATAATAATCAGCTAAGATCTACGGATTTAACATAAATATGATCCAAGTGTTAAAGCTCTCTATGTAACATCTGTAACATCTGTAAGAGATAAAAAGTATGACCTGATTGTGTAAATATTGATTGGCACAAGAGAACTACACACATATACAGATGAAATTACACCTGTTAAGTTATCTGGGAATATGAGGTTTATACACACACACACACACACACACACACACACACACACTGGTCAGTCAAGAGAAAATCACCTGCCTTATATCATGTTGGTCCTTCTTGCTTCACCATAACAACACAGAACCATCAAGGCATAAACTCCATAAATCCGCTAAAGGTGTGCTGTGGTATCTGGCGTCAAGCTGTTAACAGCAGATCCTTTAAGCCCTATAACTTGCATTCATGGATCAGACGTGTTAGTCCAGCACATCACACAGATGCTTCATCAGAACGAGATCTGGGAAATCTGGAGGCCAAGAGGCCAAGCACATTGCACACTGGGAAATCTGGAGACCAAGCACATTGAACACATTGAACTCTTTCTTATGTACTTCAAACATTCCTAACCATTTTTGCAGTGCAGCAGGGTGCATTATCCTGCTGAAAGTGGCCACTGCCATCAGGGAATATTTGGTCAGCAACACTTTTTGGGTGGTGCTTTGTGTCAACGTAAAGCACCCACGTGAATGGCAAGACCCAGGTTTTTTTTTTCAGCAAACATTGCCCAGAGCATCACACTGTCTTCTCCCATAATGAATTATGGAGCCATCTATTGCTCAACTAAGTGAGACACACGCACCCAGCCATCCGCATGATGTAAAAGAGAATGTGGTCCATCAAACCAGGCCAAGTTCTTCCATTGGAGAAAGGACAGCATGGACACCCTGACCAGTCTGTGGCTATGCAGCTTGATACACAACAAACTGCGATGTGCTGTGTGTTGACACCGTTCTGTTGGAAGCGGCAACTTTTTTTTAAACTTTTTTAACTTTTTCAATCATTCAAGCTTCAGTAGCTTTTCCCGCCCCACATGCATTAATGAGCCTTGGCCGCCCATCACCCTCTCCCCGGTTTTCCTTCTATTGATGACTGCAAACTGGGAAAATTCCACAAGAGTTGCAGTTTTGGAGAGACCCAGTCATCTATTCATCACAATTTGGCTCTTGTCAAAGACCATTTTTTCAGCTTCCTGATATAAATTATCATCGGATATGAATAATCACTTACTGACTCAATTTAATTCATCACAAGATAGACAGTGTTTCCTTTAAATCACTGGCAATATCTGTTAGTTTTCTTTAATTTGGGTCTGTTATAGATTTTATAGATTTCTTTAAGCTCTTGTAAAAACAATGTACAGTTTGAAGCTCTTCAGCAAACAGGAATACTGTCTTTATTTAACAAGTTTCTTTGCTGTGGGACAGATTAACGGGACCGTGACAGAGAATCTGTCTCTGAGTGATGCGGGGAAGCTGATCGAGAAGTCTCGGGGGAAATTGCAGCTGGTGGTGCAGAGGGACCACAGGCAGATCCTGGTGCGCATCCCAGCCCTGGCAGACAGCGACTCCGAGCCTGACGGTGAGTAGAGCCTAAAGCTGAGCATTGATTGATGTGATCCATTTGGCACTAGCTTGTACTGGACCAGCGTTCTCAGTAGCTCATGAATACAGCTTCATAAGCATAATTATAATAAACTTTAATTCATTTAGACCATTTAATACATGGAATAGAGCTATAATATTTAAAGATGTCCGCACAATAGAAATACAAGCATTCGATGTGATTTTAATTCATGATTTGAATATGAATTAGTGTACTGAAAAATATATGTTTGCAGGAGATAATATTTGAATATGGGCAGATTTATCAAAATATTTTATTATTATTATAAACCAAATCGTAGATTTTTTTCAACCTGTTTTTTAAATGCTTTTACTCGTTTAAAGCTTGGTACACTTTTATTATGACACTTTTCTTTTTTCTTTTTTTGGGGGGGTAAAAAATTGATTAAGGACGTCTGTGCATTGTTACAGAATTTATAAAGAGAGAATCAAGGTGCAATGAAGAATCTTTTTTTCCTCACCACTATAAAATACTCTATCAAAGAACAGTTAAGCATAGCATTCAAAGCTCCAGGGGCTGATTATATCACAGCACTAATGCTAATTCTAATCGGTCTGTGCCTTTGATATTCTAATAAGTATGTTTAAATAAATTTAAATCAGCATTCTTAGCCTGAGAATGTTTGATCTGTTCAGCCTGCTGCATTATGATTCAATATACAAAAGAGCATCAGGTTAATTAGATCAGGGAAATATCATGTGTGCGTGTTATATGCTCCATATTCAATATTTCTTGAAATAAATGACTCCCGACATGTGTGTATTTAAGGGTTCTCCATATCGTTCCAACTGTTTTATGGTTCTGGTTATCATTTGTTTCATGATTCTTGGACCCCCTGAGCAGGTTGATAGCGAGAGAGCTGCATTGATGTGAGAATGTATCGGTTTTACAAGAGCAATCCTATATCTGTTCTTTTTATTTTACAGATAATATGTCATACTTTTAGCAGAAGGACGTCAGAGACACTGCAGCACACACTGTCTGGTTGCTATTAATCTTTATTATTGACTGTGCCTTAACCGAACTGTAAAGCTTTCAAGCTCACACAGTTAATATATTTGTGGAACTTTTACATTTGCTAACTTCATCTTTTAATATCCATTGTAATCAATAAAATATTTTATTCATTGTTGATTCTGTGTGGAGACTTTTTTTTATTTTTTATTTTGGTTTATAAAAGCCAATAGGGGTGTATTCTGTATCTTTTTCATTTTTATTTTTTGTAATGTTATTACTGCTGTAATTATTAGCAGCACAGATAATAAGCATACTCTCATGGTCAAGCCACACTGTAGTATCATACTGCGATATTTTCGCTGTGCGTACGTACAGTGTGTTTACAGTCCTGTTTGCGCCAGTGCAATATCCAAGCTTTAGCTGTGTGCCTGGCGTTTGGATCAGACTGTGGTTTTTGCCACCAAAATTAGAGGTCGTGTTAGTTTTTGGGGGCCAGGCATGTTTCCAGAAGCAAAATAAAGCTTTCTTAGAATCTCTTGGATTTTCAGTAGTGGTGGACGTCTGATAAATAGGACAGAGGTCATGTGACCAATATAGCATACAGTAGATGAAATATGAGAAATATAAGATTACAATTGGTTATTGGCTATTTTTCTGCGTGATATAAAAATTAACTTTGTATGGGATTTCAGGCAGGTTTTAACCCCTGACCTTTGCCAGATGACTTCCAGCAGTGTGTGAACTTGTTGTAAGCCTCTCAGTATGTAATCCCTAATTACGAGACTACATCTGATCACATGATTGGATTAATCATTCTCTCTCTCTCTCTCTCTCTCTCTCTTTCTATGCGTGAGTGTGCATGCATGTTTTCTATCCGCTTTGGTGTCCTGCATTTTCTGTTTTTGTATTTCTATGAATTATCGTTGAGTGTGTTTGCCTGTGGTGTGTGTGTATGTAAAGGATATGTACATGTTTATACACACAGTAAGTGGTGTGATGTACTGTAAACAGCCAGACATGACAGAAGAGATGGTTTTGTTTTGGACTGATTGTCCTGCTCTCTTATCTCTCACTTTGGTTCGTTCTGTTCTTGCGTGCATTAAAAGCTGTAATTACATTTTCACCCGACAAATGGGTGAAACGTAAAGATTTACATATCTTTGATTAAAAAACTTGTTCTCTCATATATAGGTACTTTTGTTTTGGAGCTTAATGCAATGACGACACTTAAACTGTTAACCGTTTACAGGTTTAGGGATGCACCGCTCCTATTTTTTCTTTTTCCTTTTTTTTTTTTCCCCTGATGGTGACGTGTCAGTTTTACTGGGTAAATATGGGAATATGGTGTGGTTAGAGGTCAAACATTTGAACAGGGTTTATGTTTGTTTGGAATGTATGAAATGCTAACGATAGCTTTAAGCATACCAAACGTATACCTTTTAACCGAACTGAGACTTGAGTTTTACAGAAATCTGGATATAGATTTAGATCCCTAATTTAAGTGGAACCGCCCATCCTATTCAGGGTTAGGTCTCTAGTAAGTGTGTTAAAAGGATGTACAGTAAAGTCTACGATATCTGTGTGAGCCTGTCCACTGAGGATCTCTGTTCGTGGCATAAAATCAATCAGTGTATCATGTTGGAACATTTCAAATCTGCCATTTAAGTACAATATCTACTGTATGTTGACACTCGGTATCAGAGCGGTGCATTCCTGAAGTCACAAATTAATCACTGCTACTAGTGGACACTTTATTTTCTATTTCTGTATTTTCTTATTTAGTTCGCCACTTAGGCCTGCACATGCTCTTGGCTGGTATCTTTGGCTGTGTATGTGTGTGTGTGTGTGTGTGTGTGTGTGTGTGTGTGTGTCTTGTGCCAAGTAACAGAGTGTGTTTTAGGCATGCTGCACTGGCCACCACTGGCACTGTGACGAGCTGAAGCACCGGACATGCTCTTAGGTTCACCAGCAGCACCCAGCCACACAGTAACTTCCTCCCTCTCTCTCTTTCTCTGCCTCTTATCCTTCTCTATCATCTGATAAGTGTCCTCGTGTTTCTGTGTGTCATGCAATCATTCTTACCTTGCTTGTTGTATTTCTCGATTGAATCTCATACGTAACTCCTCTGGTGCAAATATCCGCTTCATATCGGTGCTGTTTGTTAACCCGTCTCTAATTAACAGGATTGTTTTTTTATTTATTTATTTATTTCTGAACTACCCTGGAAAAAGTAGAGCTGTACAATACGATACTGTTTTCTGTGGTGATTGCCTGGAACAAAATAGCTCTGCTGTCCAAGACAGTTCACTGTATCCGTCTGTGTCTCTCGCACATCTCCTCACAGGGGTAACGGGTGTCCTGTTTCATCAGACCTGCCTATCTTACACGCACTTCTCTCTCTCTCTCTCTCTCTCTTTCTCAAACATACACACACTTTCTCTGTTCTGCCTCTTTGTAACTCATTTAAGGTTCGGTCCTGACAAAATCGTTATAGCCATTATCCACTTTTTTTTGGGGGGGATTATTCTTACCCCAAAACATCACCAGTGGCAAAGGATGTGCTGGCGAAGCTGCCGTCCTGGTTCCTCATCTTCCAGTGTGTTATGACGAGGCAGATCTTGACACATTAACACAAAGTTAATAACTCTAAAGGTGTGTGTGGGAGCGGGAACGCTAAACTCTCTCTCTCTCTCTCTCTCTCGGGGGGGGGGGCGTCTGGTGGAGGGATTTAAAAGGCTAGCATTTATAAGAAGGAATCTCACTCTCTTGTATGCGTTTGATTTCAGATATGTCCGAGATGGAATCATACAGATCATATTCACCACAAGATGACCGAAAGTCGCGGCAGTCAGACATTTCTTCCCATTCCTCCAACGATCTGCCACGCGAGAGTGCCAGGTATGCTCAGTGCTGAGATCCACAATTTATTATTACAAAACAAAAAAATGATAACTCACCCAAGCTATAAATAAATAAGTAGAAATAAGGCGATATCAACCGTGGTCGCTTTTTTCGCTCCTGTGCAGTGTAGACTGGTGTGTTCATCAGGAAGAAGTTTTCAGTAACACAAGAGTTTGGAACTATACAAGGAAAAAACATCATGAGTTCTACATCAAATCAATTACTTTCGTTATGTTGTGGTTAGCACTGTGGCCTCACACCTCTGCGGTCTCTCAGCTCTGGGGTCGTTGTGGGGTCAGGGTTTTTCAGTGGTTAAGGAATTGGACTAGTGATCGGAAGATCCCACGTTTAAACCCCACCACTACCAAGTTGCCACTGTTAGGCCCTTAAGCAAGGCCCTTAACCCCCTTACATTTTATTACAATAGGAAAAAAAATGTAAGTCACTCTGGGTAAAGGCGTTTGCCAAATGCAAAAATCTAAATGTGTTCATGGAGTTTGGAGAAGATGTTCTCCTTGTGCTTGGTGGGTTTCCTCCCACAATCCAAAAACATGCAAGCTGACTGTCATTTCCAAATTGTTTATGCGCTCTGCAATGAATTGCCACCCTGAGTTCAGATCTCCTGCAACCCTGTACAGGATCAGCGGTACAAAAAAATGAGTGCGTGAGTGAGCGTTTTTATTATATAATTGTGATTGAAGCATAGGATATTATATGATATAGGATATATATTATAAAGTTAGTTATGTCTGAGTAATCTGATTGGTCAAGAAGCATTCCACGAGTGGTGATAGATGGTAACAGCATTGGGATGTTTAACTATATGTATCACTCCACGTCACAGGTGATCTAACTGTCGTTAATTACACTAACTGTCGGTCACAGCATGAGTAAAAGTAGGTCGGTACCATCTACGGTACCGGAAAGAGGGTAGAGCAGCTGCTTGCCAAAACTCACATTCAAAAACAGTCACAAAAGCACTTTCTGCTACGTCTGCCAACGAAAACATTATGCTGTCTGTCAAGCCGCCATGTTGTTCTGTTAACGGCTGACTCGAGCTATAAAGCTAGCTAGTACCTAATACAAGTCTGGATCCTATATCCAATAAGTGTGAAGCTTTCCGTTTAACGCTATTTGGGGTTCAACATCGGGATTCCAGATGTTACCTGATATTCTAAAGTGGAAATATAAAGTAAATCAATACCAAACAATAATCAATAGACAAACCAATCATAATCTTTTGATAATTAATGGTCTATGTGGAACTGTTGTATGAAAGCAATATCGCACTTGAATTTGTGCTGTTACAGTATACTGAACGTTTCCCTGATAGCATAATTGTGATATCTCCTCTCCTGTGAGATAAAATAAACAGAATTATTAAAACTGTACAATTTAAAATGGTCTGACTTCAGGATTTTCTTGCCGCTGTGCTTCAGCTTTTCTCTCTCTCCTGGGTATTTAGTCACACATGCATGTAACTTAATGTTACATAAATTACAGTACAATTAGCTTCTAAATGTATCATGAGCACAAGGGAATTTTTTACCTATTACACAAGTTAATAGAATGCAAAAAAAAAATCTGAGACTGGTCTGAAATCAATTCCAACCCTTTTTCTCAATTAAACTTGCTGTGCCTGAAACCTTTCTGATTACGCAGGAGATTAACCTTCCATTAAAGTCTTGTTGCTCTTGTTTCCAGAGACGAGCCCACGAACAGACTGGCCAAGATGGGTCCACCATTGTCTCCTTACAAAGTCAGAAATGAGCCACCTGCAGTGCAGGTAGAGAGAGAAGATCCACCAGAGGAGCCTCCAGGTACAGTACAGCCTGTTTCTGTAAATACAGGACAATGGACAATGTACAGCAATGCTTATTCAACACTCTCGAGCTGCAGATATTGCTGGCATTAACAAAAAACTTTATATTAGATATTAAAAGAAACATTCTCTTGTTTCATTTCTGTACGTTTGCCACAATTGTTTGTTGTAGTTTTTTAACTTTGTCCCTGAGATGCAATTTTCATCATTATGCAATCTGACACACACCTGTACAGTTCAGTACAATGAGACATACACTATATTCACAGAATATACAAAAAAAAAACATTCTATTGGATTAAGCTCTGGTTACAGCATGCATTATGCACAGTGGCTAGTCAATGTGTGAAAATGATTCCTCATACTCCCAGAAACACTCTTGCACAATTTGAGTCCTGGAATATGCCTGCGCCATCAGGAAAGAATAAATCCATTGATATTAAAACCTGGTCATTCTGTACATGCAGGTCATCAGCTGACTACATTCTATTGCCACATACTATTGCTGAGCCTAGACCTGAACAACTGATTTAACCCCAGATCATAACACTGCCTCCAGAGGCTTGTACAGTGGCCACTATGCATGATGGTGCATCGCTTCATGCACTTTCCTTCTTACCCTGGTGTTCCCTTCCAGGGTCAGTCGGGACTCATGAGACCACACAACCTTTTTCCATTGCTCCAAAGTCCAATGTTTATGCTGTCTATTAAATTGAAGCCTTTGTTCCCGATTAGTCTCACTAACTTTTAAGCCAATTCCAGTAATTTCAGGGACAGTATTTTTTGACCAGGCTGGGTAAACCATTTTAGACTCTCCTGACATTACTTAAGATTTTAAAGTGTGGCTTTGCATATATGAATCCCAGACCCCAATCACGTATAGAGGACAGAAGAAGACATGTTAAACCAAGACTAATGGCATCATCATGTGTATTGCTTTTCAGCACCGATCAGAAAAACACCCAGAATTCTGCTGCGGCCAAGTCCTGAGGATGAAGAGCTGTACGGGTGAGTACTGTAGGTTTACTGTATAGATTTACTGACTCATATACAAGTTTGCAGTTTGTTTGTTCTTTAAATCATCCTATCTGCTTCCTGCCTGCTCCCAGTCTAGTTCTAATCCTGCCTGATCATGCTCATTCTTTAAGTGATATGTGAGCAATCCCACCCTTGTTCAAGGCCCTTAACCCTGTACCATGGCACTGTACCATGGCACTGTACCATGGCTGACCCTGCGCTCTGGATGTGAAGAAAAGTATTTCACAGTGCAGTAATGCATGCTATATGTGACAAAAAGGCTTTACTAAAGAAAACTAAATTAGGAAACCCTTCTGTGAACATTTTATCATTCTTTTGTAACTAAAACAACAGTAAGGCCTATGGTGTCACTATGTTCTGTAATAATCACTTTTCCTGTTGGTTCCTTTTTGTTCCAGTGTTTGTGTTTGTGTTAACAACGATAAACCTTTACATGCATAGGTTCAGCGGCGTGCATGGTGTGAGCAGACACTCAACAATTCCACAAGCACTCAAGCAAGTACTGCAAATGTAAAAAAAAAAAAAAAAAAGACATTGACATGGAGTTTGACAAATATTCTTCTTTGTACTCTGCTTATCCTCTCCTTATCTCACCATGCACGAGGCTAAACCTATGCATGTGAAGGTTTATCGTTGTTGTTTATGCTTGCTTATTAAAAACCTTTGTGTCAAAGCACTTTACATTTAATGAGTTTCTACCCGGTACACGTAATTAACACATGCTAACAGATTGCATTTTTTTTTTCACGACACAGGATCAAGAACTGGCACAAAAATGAACCAACAGGACATGTTTTTTTTTGTACATAAACAAATATTATTACCAAACATAGTGACACCATTATTAAGTTTAATAGGATAGAACAAGGGTTTCCTAATTTAGTTTTTTTAGTTAAGCCTTTTTGTCACATACAGTATAGATTACTGCTCAGTGAAATACTTTTCTTTACATTCAGAGCACAGGGTCAACCATAATACCGTGTCCCTGGAGCAGACAGGGTTAAGGGCCTTGCTCAGGGGCCCAACAGCTGCAGATTGGTGGAGCTGTGGCTTGAACCACCAACCTTCTGATCAATAATCCAGGGCTTTAACCCACTGAGCTAATACTGCCCATTTAAGCTCCATTAAAAAGTCCCATGGTGGTACAAAATGTTAGGGTCTAAGAATAGCCTTAAGATAAACCCTGTTAGCTAGGAGCTATTGCAACAGCATGTGCAGCAGTAAAAACAGATCCATGTCGAGGGATGTTTAATGTGTTATAAGATACAGTACTTCAGATTTGACTGCTGTTATACTATGATAATGAATGAAAGCATTTCTGTTCAGTTTTTCTTGTAAGCCAGCTCAGTGTGCTATGGTCAAACATACTGTACTAAACATACTAATAGGGTTTGGTTGCTATACAGATTAGAAACCCAAGAAACTTGGTACTGGACCTGTAGGAGTGTACCCACTTGATTGTAAAAAATGTTCAATTTTAAGTATTCATCCTTTT
>JAOVVB010000032.1:10440462-10456187 GCA_028570985.1 Heterobranchus longifilis
AGTTGATGACCCCTGCTGTGCAGTCATCATGTGGTGTGTGTGTGTGTGTGTGTGTGAGAAAGAGAGAAAGAGTCTCTCAAAACTCTCGAAACAGACCATCCCTGAGTAATGTGTGATCTTCTGCTTGCCCTGTAGCTTTTCAGGAAGTCCAGCCCAGAGATTCGCTTCAACCCCCGCATGGGTGTGGTGAGCAGAGAGTCGCCGGTTGAGACCAGCCCTCCTGTACTGTCCACCTTCCTCCCTGAGCCACCCAAGGTCAGCCGGTCAGCCAGCCCTGCAGTCATCCAGGTGAGCTGTGTGTCCCGTAGAGCAGGCAGACCAAAATAAAGGGAGAAGTGCTTACTTAGTTTACACTCTCTCCAAAAGTAAAGAGGGTGTTAAAACCTACTGTATGCACTATTTGCTATAATAGCACATTTAAGGTCATCTGTTGGGGTAATGAATGACAAAGCTTTTATCATTCAGCTTTTAATTTATAAAATTCACAGTACTACATTAACTGGTCCTTCTGGTAAAAAGGTAAATATTCAGATTTTTTAAAAGAAAAGGCTTACCAAGATTTTACTGACTCTAAAGCAGTGTCCGTTTATTACTCAGGTGAAACCACTGGCTCAAGGTGAATCCCCACACGGACACTTCAACCAGCCACGAGAACCAAATGCCAGCAACCCTGAAAACATCGAGCACCATCACGTCCAAAATTCCCCCAGCATCACAAAACCTGTTCCACCTCCCAAAGCACTGAAGCCCACTTCTGTCCCCAGAGCCCCCAGAGTTCTGATGGACAGCCCCATCAAGGACCGCGAGCCTCCAGAACCGAGCCCTGAGGACCCTTCACAAAGGTCGTTCCTGGGAAAGCTGAAAGCCTTCGAGAAGATGGACCAATTCGCAAGAGCACAAAGGGTGATGGAGCTACAGCAGGCTCAGGATGCCAGGGTAAGGATCATGTGTGAAAGTTAAGTCAATTTACTTTTTCAAAGGTAAATACTAATATGAATTATGAATAATACACTGTTTGTTAGTTGGAGATTGCTCAGAAGCACCCAGACATCTACGCCGTCCCTGTAAAGTCCCCCAAACTGGACCACAGCAGACCACAGCCTATTGGGTAAGAGCACTGAGTTTCCTCTCAGGAGTAAGAAATGTTTCCATGACCCAAATAAAGAATGCAGCTTTGGGACTGTGGTGTCATGTCCACTTATTCCAGTCCCTGTCCTTGATTCATTGGCAACCGTGGGGTGTTGAATACTAGGCTAAGGCTGCATTCACCAAGACATCTGACATCTGAAAATGAAATAAAAAAACATAGATAAATAGTGGATAAGAGCATGAAACTGACAATATCAATAATTAAAGCCCAACTTTATCTTATTTAACTTATTTGAGTGACAGGATATGTAAAAAGTGGCATTTTTGCATGTAATCATACAATATCACCATTTTCATATATCATATTGTACAGTATCACCATGTCTAACCCTGTATCCCTGTTCACAGATCCAGCGCGAAACCAGAACCTCAAACCCCTCCTTCCAAAGTGCCCTACTTGGACAGCATCTCTGCCTGCCCCTACAAAGAGGACATGTGTGAGGAAGAATACCGACAACGGTTAGGAGACCCGACCAAACACGGCTACTATCATAACACACAAGAATATCAGGACACAGAGCTGTAGAGCTCCACACACTGTTCCACCACCATTCCACCACCAGGGCTTTCAACAGCTGCTCACGCCCAAGCCTTTCCTAATCTTTTGATTTCTGATTTAACTCCATGTGGACAAGAAGGCCTATTTGTTTTTAAAAAATTCTATATATATACATATATATATTTATGCCAGTTAATTTTTTTCCTTTGTGTGGAAGGAAGGAGCCACTTCTTTCTTGCCTATGCAACTAAGTCAGTTTTTATTCAGAGCTACAGAAACTTCTTGCCATGACTCTTTGACTTTTGCTTCATGACAACCTTAAGCCTGGCGCACGCCATCGGTCAGCTTTTTTTTTCTTTTTTTTTTTCCAGTTTGTTTTTTCGTGAGCCAGAAGAAGCAAAATGCCTGAAGAATGGTCTGAAAAATGCCACTCTTTGGAGTATACACTCCTCAGCCTTTGCATTCCGTCATTTCTGATCACCTGAGTGTATGATTATATAATACAATACACTGGATTTTGTTACGATGTTTTAAAGTGCCTTTTACTTTCTGACTAATACGGAGGTGTGGGGACTTGACAATCCAGACCGCTGGACAATAAATATTATTTTGCTGCTCACAAGCTTCAAGGGCAAACAGGAAAAAAAGAGACGACACCAAAACCCTTAATACTGTACTACTGTTCACCTGCCACCCCTGTCTTTACTGTTAGCAACAGCCAGGAGTGATGAAGTCTGCTCAGAGTCATGTTTCCTACAGCCTGGCTCAGGTTTGTGTGTGAGTGTGTGTATGAGAGAGAAAGAGAGAGAGAGAGAGAGAGAGGGTTTGTCTAGAGTATTTGATACAACCCCTGGTAAGAATTACTTCGTAGCAAATAAACACATCACAGGTATAACATGTAACAATTTAATTCAATTATTGTAATTAGTGGTATAATTCTATTTCCAGATCAAGTAGGACAAAATATGGAATCACTCAATCTTAAAATAAAAAAACACAAAAAAATCAGATGACATTTTTGCTCTTCCTCTGGGATTTATGGCGTCTTGAATTCGTTGACGCATGGACTTCACTAATGAAAAACATCAAAATTTTCTCCATCAAGAATACTTTCTCAAACAACAGTTGAAGGGTCAGTTTTGCATTTTTTTTTACAATCAGATTAAAATCAACCATGTCATTGAGTTCATATGCCTTTCCTAAAGAAAGTCTTTAATACTGTACTCTTTGCTCTGTGACAAGCATCATTATTATTATTATTATAATTATTATTGTAAAAATGACTTATTTACTATCAGTGGAACAAGAAAATGTCCAACATTTTAATGTATTATGCACATATACATTGACTGCAATGATTGTCGTCTCCACTGGTCAACCACATATTATACTGTACTGTACTGTCTGGAAATTAAATCAGAAGAAAACAGTCAGCTTTAAATGTAAAGAAAGTTCCAGCATTCTCTCCCTGGTCAATGCAGATTTTTGATCGATCACTGAATGACACTTTCTTCCAATCATAAACACTCTATCACTGTTTTCCTTCAGTCGACTGTTACATTGTTTTCTTCTGTTCTTCTTTTTTAGGGGGGGGGGGGGCTTTTTTATTTTGGCTAGTTTCCTACAGATCTATCACAGTGACTCCTGTTTGTGCTTATTTGTTTTTCATTTGTTTGGTTGTGCAATTTTTCCAAGTATTTTTTTTAGCCCCAACAGGTACACTAACATACAGTATGATTGTTGTCTCATAGTTGTAATTATGCTGCAATGTCATGCAACATCGGCGCAACATGTTTTTTGAAAGTTAGAATGACTTTAATGAATTGACATTGACATAACATTAAATGAAAGACCCCAAAACAATATTGGAAATACAACCTCAACAACAACAAAATCTATGCCGCTTAAAGTCCATACGCACAACGTTCGACCACAAAATCCTGACAAAATCTGATCGGGATAAATGATATGATGTGTGCACAAGGTCTAGAATACATCATATCTGGTTTCACAGAACAGATTTTGAGCGTTTAAGTTCAAATCAATTTTATTTATATAGCGCTTTTAACAATGGTCATTGTCTTAAAGCAGATTCACAAAATTTATGGAAGTGTGTATGAGTGAGAAAAAAATGTGTTTGGATAATATTGAGATTGTGAGATTGTCCCTGATGAGCAAGCCGAGGGCGACGGTGGCAAGGAAAAACTTCCTGAGATGGCAATAGGAAGAAACCTTAAGTGGGTTTTTCCCTTTTTGGCTGAATTTTGATTTGATATTTTGGCAAGTTGCAAGTATTTTTTGACTTGGAGGGAATATTTTGTGGCACGTTTTGTTGAACAAAGCAATATACTATATGTGGATTTAGTCGTTGGTTTAGTGGTGCCGTAGTAAGCCCACAGTGACTAAAAGTTTAAAACCTTGACATCAAGCGTTAATTTGCATATTGATGACGCCAGCACACAGGATTTGCATAGCAACTGCCATGGAGGTACAGTATAAGAGCAGGAACTGACATTACTCATTTGTTATTTTTTTTAAAGAAAAAAAACCCCACTAAGTTGGCAACGAAAAGAAATTATGAGCAGTATAAGCATTACATTAATATATTTCAGTTGAGATGAATGCTAGATAAAAATATTTTGATGTATTTGCAAGATTACATTGGAATCATTTGTTCAAGGTTACCTCAATGTCATGAAGTCAACATTGGCCAACATATAATCCCAACTTTCAAAAACAACCCGATATCAAAGGTGTCCTAAAGGTGTCCTAATTATGTCCATAACGTTGCCAAATTAAAATGACCATAATTTTTTGACAACCAACAATCCCTGCTGAGAAGTTTTCTTCTCTATGTATGTCAATGTATGTTTTACTTTTATATTCCAGTAGTCGACATCTTGCATCAAACCGTGTTAGATTGTTTTTCTTTTCATAATGCTTTCCATTGTTTTAACTGGCAGCTCTCATGCTGGAGCCTGAGAGCCTTTCCTTTCAGTTAGTCAAGACCAACAGCTCGTTAACGTTTGTGAACTGCAGACTAATTAGCACTTTAAGACTTGTGTCTGTAATTGGTTTGGAAATGCTAATTACAAGGTGATTCCATTATTTTTTCCTTAATATTGACCGATTCCATTTTTATACCATTGATTAAAATGATAAAATTTCATTTGTTTTAGAAATGTTTCTCCAGAGCTATAATTTCCATCTATTAAACAAAAAATTGTTTCTCATATCTGTGATGTGATGTAATTGTGAAGAAGTAAAAAAGTTACATCATTTTTGCCAGGGGTTGTATCCATTGCTATACATTGTTTGATTTCTCACAACATTTCATTTTGTTTCTGTATTTCATTCTGTGTTGGTCTGGTGTACCTTCACACGTGGGTTGAAAAGTGCTTTTATAATTCATGAACAATGTTTTGATGGCCTCCAGTCTGTGTACATATTATACAGTAAATGCGTGCACTGACTGGACTTTAACACCAAATAAAACAACTCTACTCAACTACAGTGGATGGAATGTTTGTTATTAGGGTGATCTCTACGTACAACAGCGCCACTAGTGGTTGTACGTAGAAGTACACTAAATACAGTATGTGACCTTAGGAATAATACAGTTTGTACACTAAAACCCGCTTTACTGACACATCCATAATAAGGCAGGCAACAATATCTATGTTCTACTTTACAAACTGGCTGGCATGTTTTGTGTGCAAATTAAATTCATTACAATGCATTTTTTATTCATATCAGAGAAAAATTGTATCAAATTGTATTAGTCTATGTTTGATCATTTCCTCCAGTGTGGTATGAATGATGAAAGATGATTCTGTCCTGGCGCATGCTCAGGTCATTCGGCCCGGTGATTCGGCTCTTTTCCACCGACGTGTTGAAGCCGTTATCTCGATATGTTCCAGTTTTCAAGATGAGGTCTGAAAACTTGCTCCGACTTCCATGGAAGCTCGTCTGAAATAACAGACGAACAACAGAAGTGTGACACACTTGTTTATAAATAGGACAAAAACTTATATTTTTTTAGTACACACAGGATAGTTACCGGCATTTCATGAACTGTAGTTTTTTTGCTGCCGTAGAGCTGGTTGGTTGTTTGGTACAGTGGGTGGCTCTTCTTACTGCAAGGGAAAATTGAAGAAGTGAAGAAGTTATAAGATAACTCATTTCTGTAATGTCCACCCACTAGAAGTTAGTTCTTTTCACACCCCAGGTAAGAATTAGCATCCAGGAGCATTTAAGGTTAAGACATGGATCACAGGGCAGCTGAACACACTTAATGCAAAGTGCTAACTACAATTTTCCCACACACAGACATGCATGATGGGTGACAAACAGGGTTAAGCTCCTCACACACTGACAGAACAGCCAGTTTTGCTCAATCGGGCCCCGGGCTATTATCAGGACCAGTGATAGGGTGAATCCACTTGGGAGTCCAAAGATAACTAAGAACCAGATGACATGATGTTATTTGTAAATCTTTAACGCTAGAACGTGAATACAAGAAACATTTTAGGCTGAATGTAATAAGATATAAATACAGTATTAAATTGTAAATAGACTTCAAGCTATGCATAAATCAGGGCTTAACTTTAATTCTCACTAAATGGACTGCTTTATTGATCCAGACATCATGTTCATTTTTCATATGTAATGCTTTTGTTTCTACGTATTTGTTTTTTCTTTAACATGTGATTTTTTCACATGACCATTAATCACTCACTCACTCGTTCTCTATACCGCTTATACTGTACAGGGCTGCCGGAGGCCTGGAGCCCAGCCCAGGTGACTCGGAACACTAGGCGGGGTACCCCATAGACATGGTGCCAGTCCATCATAGGACACAAGCACACACACACACACATACACACACACACACACACACACACATACACACACACTTTGGACATACTTTAGGAGGATACCAGCGTACAAAAAGAACCGAGGCAGGAATCAAACCCTTGGCCCACTTCACCATTGTGTTGCCTAAGCATTAAACATTCTTTATATATTTTCATAATATGTCATGTCAAATGATATAACATGGACATGATTGAATATGAAATGTATATGATTTGTCCATAATGGTAGCTTAAGGTAATATCAATGTATATAAAAAATGTGTCTCACCTTCAGGCAATTGTGCTGAAAGGCATTTTAACAGTGAATAATATATTATGTATGTTGTTACTATACTCGAGTATTATCTTGGCTTATTTATTTAATTAAAAATTGATGTATACTACATATTTACATTAGTGAGAAAAACAAACCTATTTTTTCTCTTTACTCTTTTCTCTCTTCTATCCAATGACTGTGCACTATACATCACTTGATTGACCTCTGGCATGTTATTATTCACATTTCAGTTTAAACCATCTGATGAAGTTCATAAATGGAAAAGAATATCATGAATCAGGAGAATTTATCACCATCCATCAGACTGCAGTGTTGAACCTGGGGATGAGCGAACTGCAGTATGCTGAAGTAATTAATCAAAAATTCATATACAGTAAAATCAGATTTCTCTTCTGCCCTTCTAGAAGGCATGAACAAAACCATCTTCATCTTCCTAACAATGCTAACTAACCTAATGATGGTTAGAAATCAAGTCACATACTATTGTGTAATTTATTGCACATTTATAGATTATGAATTATGTTTTCAGTCCAAATCAGATTTACAGTATCATCATCATCTCATCGTCTACACCACTTTATTCCTGTATACAGGGTCACGGTGGGCCCGGGGTCTATCCCAGAAGACTTAAGGCACACATACAGCACACACACGCTTATACACACACCCCAATGTGGACTCCCCAATTAGTCTAACCTGCATGTCTTTGGACTAGGAGAGGAAACTTGAGTACCCGGAGGAAACCCACCAAGCACAGGGATAACCTGCAAAGTCTATGCACACGAAAATGAGGCGGGAATCGAACCCAGACCCCGGAGGTGCAAGGCCACAGTGATGACCACAAACCCAAATCAGTTTTAGATAGATATATTTTAAACTTTCTTTTTCCCTATGAGAACATGACTAATTTAATTGCATAAGATAAAAAAATGTTTTTTTTTTAAATACATGACTACATTTAGACTTGTTACTTTGAGTATTTTTTTTATTTTATTTCACATTACCTAAGGTTTGTTAAGTGTAATTTCTCACACCATTCCCCATGAATATATATAATGTAGTTGATGAACACTAAACATTAATAAAACGGATCAGTCCTGGTTAGCCGGATAACTTAAGCTAGCTAACTTAAAGCTGCTTCACCTCACCTGTAGCCTTTAAAGTGATCAGGATTGTTGAAACGTTTCGGCAGATTTTCATCCACCCTGTAAACGTCGCTTGTTCTCAGGTCTTTGTTGTCCCCAGGCTGGTCCTGCTCCATGTCCATCCCCGCGTCCAGACCCTCAGCGTCCATGTTCAGTGTGGAATTAAACGAATGAATCTGCAGAACCGCGCGGCTTCATTTTCTCCCCTGGTTGCTATCAACAGCGTAACCAGGTGACGTCATAACTACGGAAGCCTCTACACTAACCTACTCGCCTACTCAGTGGTGTTCCAGAATAACAGGAGTGCTCCAGTATGTGGTTTTTACTTTACAGCGCACTGATCAGTGTAAGAGTTTGGGATTTAGAGGGATTATTTTTGACCTCTAATTTTTGAAAAAAATAACATGATGCTCTTAATTATGTTTTAATAATAAGTTGCTAATATGAATGACTAACTCAGTAAGATATATGATAAAAATGAAAGAAAAAAACCATCATAAGGTGCTGTGTCAGATATGTTCATTTCCATGCAGTACCTAGTAATACCAGGACTAGTGTTCAGATAGGAGGAAATCTGTTCCATCAAAAACATTTGTAAAACAGATCAATTCAAATTCAAATTTTATTTGCCAGGTACACAACCATACACAGTATAATATGCAGTGAAATGCTTACAACTGTTCATGACCTAAAAAGAAAGGATTGGATAGAGTAGGAAGATTTTTACTGCAACAAAAGGGACATTGCACTAAGAAAAATGTACACATCTACAAATTTACAGATTTACAAAGCTCCAATAAAATATAATTAAAAACAGAAATATATAAATAACATAATATGCAGAATGTGCAACGTGCAATTATAGTAAAAAGTATAAAAAAATTTAAAAAACTAGAATAGGGTAAAAATATGCCGCAGTATGAGTAAAACGAAGTATAAAATGAACTAGCAGCAGTATTATTGTCCATATAGTCCTTGTTTTATATATTTAATATTTATTTAACTGCACACGCACACATACACACAGAATATCAATCCATATTCCAAGTCCAAATATTTATGAAAATACATGACTTTTCCTATACTGTACCTCAAATATTAAGACATGGGTGTGTGTAAGCAAAAACGTTTACATAATACTGTACAAATAATAATAATAGTAATAATAATAATAATAACAAAGTTTGTAAACTACACATTAAAAAGCACTTGTTCATTAAAAAAATGCAAATAGTGAAAAAAAGCAATAACACTGGAACAGTAAGCTGATGGTCTTCAAGATGCTCATCTTTTACTGTCAGGTAGCTTAATGCCTGCCACAGTGCATTATTACTCACGGTACGAGTTTGAGGCAGGCCTAGCGCGTACCAAAAGTAATAATGAGCTGGGAAGCAGGCCAGTTTCTCTGATATTAGACACTTATCACACTTCATCTGCTCAGTGGCTCTGGGACCTCCTGCACAAAAAAAGGAAAGAAAGAAAAAAAGAATGGTAGATATTTTAATCAAAATGAAAATAAAGCATTCACTATATTATTATTATTATTATTATTATTAACAACAACAACAATAATAATAGTAATAATAATAATAATTATTATTATTATTATTATAATAAAATACAAAACTGCTATACTAAAATGCCCTGAACATTTATATATATATCTAAAGCAAACTGCAGTCAGTATATTTAATTTCTTTTTTTTTTTTCTCACAAGAAATTAGCAAAAACTTGCAAATGTGACAATTGGAAAAACGAAGTTATTAAACAGCTAACGCCTGATTTAAAAAAAATAATTGCCAACTGTTGTGCAGTACTAAAATCCGCCACGAGGAGGCGAAAACCAAATTACTGCATCAATGAACGCTTTCAAACTTTCCGCCCAGAACTTGTACTAATTTAAGTAAAATACATTTCTTTTGTGTTAAAACGTGACGGTTTTGCGATAGAAAAGTACAAAGGCAGAAAAATAAATAATATCGCTTGTTATAATTTATAAAAGGCTACAGTTAAATCCTTGTGTCATTAGTAAGTCGCTACATCTTCTAACGTTTCCTCAGCCTGCGTTTTCGTCTAAAAGCTACAAACTAGTGTGAGAAATAAACCCCAGTGTGTGTGTATGAGTGTGTGTGTGTGTGTGTGGTTACTTTACCTGTTCTAGCTGTGTAATGTCCGAGGCCAGTGAGGCTGGAGGTGGAGAGGAGTGCTGTGAGCTCTGTGCCTGGAGCTGGGCTGCAGGAAAATGACTCGCCTTTCCCAACGATGAGCTGCTTTTTATTCTGCCTTCCTGTGGAAGCTGGGAATCGGACGGTCATTCCCAAACCGGAATTCCTGTGTGTGTTTGGGACTGATAAACTCAGTGTGGAGAACAGGCTCCATCCTGCCTGAAGCACCTCACACACAGTTTTAATCCACACAGCAGTGTGTGTGTGTGTGTGTGTGTGTGTGTGAAGCAGCCTTAGAAGAACACGTAGAGGAGGATTTCTAAGAACTTTTTTTTTATTCCCTGAAATGATTTGTAAACATTTTTTTTAAAGCACAGGCTTTACCCTAGCACAGGAAAAATACCTCCAGATAAAGCCCCTGAAGTATATGTGGAGTAATTATTATTAGTAGTAGTAGTAGTATCTATCTATCTATCTATCGATATTTTTGTGTCGTGTCATTTTTTTCTGACCATCTTCAGGGTCTGGGTTCGATTCCCGTCTCGGGTCTGTGTGCTCGGAGTTTGCGTGTTCTCCCCGTGCTTGGTGGGTTTCCTCCGGGTGCTCCGGTTTCCTCCCACAGTCTAAAAACATGCAGATTAGTCTAATTGGCGTTCCCAAATTGCCGGTAGTGTATAAATGAGCATGTGTGTGTTCCCTGCGTTAGATTGGCACCCACTCCAGGGTGTACCCAGCTTCATGCCTTAAGTCTCCTGGAATATACTCCAGGCCCCAGAGACACCCTATACAGGATAAAGCGATATAGACGACGATGAGTAAGTGAGTGATCAATGTTTTCAAGTAAGAAGAAGCTCGGCAAAAGAGTAATACACACCGATCCTCATATGAGGATTTTACAAGGATATACCCAGTGCAGTAGAGAAACAGCAGCATCTCAAGATGTTAAATCTCATCCCACTTCCCAGTTCTTTCTCAAATGCGTAATTCATTAATAAAAGCTGAAGTAGTTAAACATGTAAGGAATTAAGAATCTAGACCGCTTGGTGTAAAATGTATATTTTCCAATAACAGCATCCTAAAGTATTTTATTCCTTATATCACCTCAAACTGACTCATTATTAGAGCATGCCACCTCATGATTTATGTTCAGTTAAAGTTACGTTTAATGTTGTGAAGCGCCCGTGAAAAAGGTCAGTTCCTGTTACCACTTATGTGATTTTGCAGCTATAAACAGCCATTTCCTCACCAGACTCTATTTTTTCTGTCTGTTTGTCCTAAACGTAAGAAGATAAAAAAAAAAAAAACTTTTATACATTGTGAAGTAGTGACACCAGAGACTCTTTCCATAGATCTTAAATAGATGTCTATCACCACATCATGGCTGAAATAGGGCAACGCCTTAGGATTCATTTAATGGCCTTTAGCTTTGATTACAGTGTGCAATGTGGTGACCAGTTTATTTGTGAAAATGATTTCTCATGCTCTCAGAACTACGTACTCTTTCACAATCTGAATCCTTGAATATGGCCATGCTGTGAGGGAAGAAAAAATGCATTGATGTGATAACCTGATCATTCAGGTCATCAGCTGACTTCATTTTATTGCCAAATAACATTGCTGAGTCTAGACCTGACCAATTGAAGCAACCCCAGATCATAACATTCACCTGCCGAGGCTTGTACAGTGGGAACTACTGTATGCATAATGGGTGCATCGTTTCATGTGCTTCCTTTCTTACCCTAGTGCTCCCATCGCTCTGGAGTAGGGTCAATCTGGTCTCATCAGACCACATGACCTTTTCCACTGCTTCAAAATCCAATCTTTACGCTTTCTACCAAATTAAAGCTTTTTTTCTGATTAGCCTCACTAAGAAGTGGTTTTCTTTTGGACATAAAGTCCAAAAGTTAAGTCCCAATCCTGTGTGTTCTCATTGCATTTGTGGAAATGCTCTTACTTTCACTATTAAACATAGCAGTGATTTCTTAATGTTGAAGTTTTGTACAATGAAATCACAAAGTGATTTCCATTCATGTTTTTATCCCGACCACATTTCTGACGGTTTTCCTTCCAGGTTTTAATAATGCACCGGACAGGTTTAGCTTTAACGTTATTCTAGCAAATGTAGATCTCTATAGTTGTTGATTTGCTTGATGCAGGTCAATAAATTGAGCCTTCTGAAACGGTGACCTTCTATCATGTAAATCCAGATGACTGAGCTGATACTGCAGAAACATTTTAGAACAACCACTTAAGGGGAAACTTTTTGAATTAGAACTGGAACTTGAACTGGTTATAAAGAAATTGAATCAAAACCATCTAATTTCTCAGAACTGAGAATACAGCAGCATTCTGGAATAAGAATAGATAGAAACCATTATGGATTTATCCATAATTCTAAAACATGTCCATCTTTTATGTCTCATCATTTATTTCAGCATTAAAATAAAATTTTAGATTATTATCTTAAAACATGACTGTCTCTCATGTATATTTACGTATGTGCAAACATATACACTTCATCATTTGCACCGTCCACACAGAGGCACGTTTCTGGTTTACAGTTAAATACTGTATTTGCTAACTGGTCAGCACACTGCTGATTTAATATAATTTCAGTGATGGATCATTTCTATTAACAGTAACACTGAGTTGGTGGTGTGTACAGTATGTGGCGTATATTTGGTTGTACATTCTGAAACTAAAGCCTTTTATCAGTGTCAGGTTCTGACCACATGACGACTGATAACTGGAGATATTTGTCTGGGGAGATCACAGCACCACACACACACACACACACACACTACTGTGTCACTCCCACTGCACTATCACTGTTGATCTGAGGATAGTCCATCACCCAAAGACCATCTGGTCAGTGGTGGTCGTGTAGTGGTTCCTTTTCACTGATGGATGAGATAAAGGCTGACTCATTGTGCATAGCAACAGATGGGTTCCAGTGAGTAACTGAAACTCAAGTTTAACAAGTATGGATACACAGTTAGAAAATAGTACTTTAAATGTTATTTAAAGGTTTCTTTGGATAGTTAAGACTTTTAGGCTGTAACTTTTGATTCCCATAAAAGGTCCCATAAAAGACACCTGAAGAAAGCTTAACAGATCTTAAATCAGCCCTTTACGGGTACAGTACAAAACAGGTGTAGCAGCTCCAGATCCTGAACTTGGGATTCTCTCAGGGTTAGGTTCTTTTGCATGTTCTTTCCATGTGGGTATTCTTCCAGCTTCTCTGGGTTCTCCTGGCCCATAAAACATGCTGTTAGGTGTGTTGATTATGGTAGGTTGCTTCTATGTGTTAATGCTCCATGCATAAGCTCCATATGCATTTGCAAGTGGTTCCCAAATAATAAATGAATGGAAAGGAGGTCTAACTACGGCACTGGCAGAGAAGAGTGCACAAAAAACTGTAAAAAACTGTAAAAAAAAACAAACAAAAAAAACAAGGGAAGATCAGATAACCTACTGTAAGATCCATCAAAGACAAGGTATCCAGCAATAGACCTTACGTTGCTATGACAACACTAAAGGTAAGAGGCTAACTCACCTACAGGCTTACAGGAATTTTCTGATAAGGGAAATAATTAGGCAGGAAGCATATAAGTGAAGCATATCAAAGCCTTTTATTGTTTATTTATTACTTTAACAAAGTATACAATTCAGTCACTTTATATAAAAAAGGGAAAAAGACATTACTGACCATGCAAATTTTTGTCAAACATAACATTTCCATATAATTCATGGAGTTGCATTAAATTATAATAACTTTACGCATTATAAAGTTGTCAGAGCGAATGACACTCATGACAATATGGCGGACGGAGTGCTAATCTTACTGTACGTGCTTGTTTCCATCACAAACTATGCTTAACAAGCCATCATCTAATGTGGAAGAAATGTGCCTTTTTGAAATAACAGAGCAGGAAAGTTAAATTTATGTCAAGAGTTGCTGCACAAGGAGTGAAGGAAAGCAGCACAGCATTTCCTGTCAAAGAGGAAGCAGGAAGTGGCTGGTGGATGGAGATACAGGAGCGTGCACAGTCCGAACAATACAAATCTTACCGAGTCAGGAAGCGGACCTGCGTCAGCTCTGACTGACAGATTTTAGAAAGGCCAAGCAGTGCCAAACCCGCAGAGGCCTGAGAAAATCACAGTTTCTTGCAAAGTCCAGCGAGTGTGTTGCTTTTTTCTCCTTACTTTTAATTTCTTTTCGTTTGCTGGAACGCTGCTATTGTAAGCATGATGCAAAGTTCTCTCAGAAAGACAAACTCTACAAATAGACTAAAGCAGTGTGTCTCTGAGAGATTGTGGGAGGAGTTGTGCTCAATTGAGAAGTGTCAGACTTCCACAATGTCATGGTTCCAGGAAAGTGACTCCCCTGCTCACAGGCATTGAGATGAATTCATCTGTTTACTGCAAATTATTACTCAAATAAATGCATTAATCAGGCGCAGACATATTCGGGCAACCCGACCATGACCCATCCTCAACAAAAAGTCATTACACTGAAGTTGCCTCAGGCCAGGCATGGTCCACACAGGATGCTTCTTCTTTATTTATTATTTATTTATTGCCTTTTTTTTTTTTTTTTTTACTTAAATGAATGCTAGAGAAGTTAAGCATCATCAAAGTCATGTATAAAATGAACTTTTAAAAGCAAAATGTTTACGCCTTTTGCATTATTTAAATGGTAGTAATTTGGGTTGATTTCTTTCTTTTTTTTTTTTTTTCTTTCTAAATGTAACAGCAGATTATTATCTTGCAGAAACACTTCCTGACCTCTTCAGGGCGAGCTGGAATGAGCGAGTCTTGCAAGCACATGAGCTCAGCTCGGACATGGATGACACAGACACCATTTATTTATTTATTTTAAGTTCTCTTTAATATTTTCTAACAGTGATTGCATTCAATTGTGTGATGCAATACTGACATGTTAGTTTTTATAGGTACAAAAATCCCAGTATATGACCGTTAAACTTGGGAATATCTTAAACATTTTTTGATAGACAGCAAATTAAGCAAATTTCCTTCATCAGAGGTCTATAACTGTCTAAACATTGCATACCAAATGATCTGCAACTGCAACGAGTACTGTATATCTAACATATATCAGTACACCAATGCCTGATATACTGTAGCTATATCTATCCTTATAGTTGCATGAAGAACATTTTTTAAATTAAACTCTTTTATAACTTATTATAAGCCCATACTGCTAAAACCGTTCTAGGCCGAGTGTTCTCTGGCCTGATGAACAGAAACTCCCACAATTAGGCAGGAAATGAATCCTAGGAGAACACAGGGGGGAATGGAGGGGGTTAGGGAGGGATACAAAAGTCTTGTGATATTTGGGTGGGGTTGCAAAACATATCTTTGAAAAAAAAAAAAGTATAAAAAGAAACAAAGCTATTCAAACTTGATGGACTTGTTTTGAAATTCCTCAGCTTCTGAGAGGCATTGCATTCCACCGTTAGAAAATAAAGCTCAAGACAAATACAGGAAGTGATGTAAGAAGTTCTCCTCTTTATCTGCCATTCCCAGTCTTCACCTGCTGAACTAATTACATCCCTCCAACCCCCCCCCCTTCCCCCCTCCCTCAATTGT
>JAOVVB010000032.1:10456803-10469076 GCA_028570985.1 Heterobranchus longifilis
CCCTGCAGGAGGAAAACATTCGTCTATGTGTCTGTCATGCAGAGCAAGTCAAGGTGTGCCTGTGTTTGTGTGATACACTGGTATATACATTTTTTATGAATGGTTTTTAAAAGGGAAATAATAATTTTAACATTTACCAAATGTTTCTTTAAAAAACATTAATGTAGGTTGTAAAAGGACAGGACACCATGATTGAGTTGTTGATGTGAATATTTAGATTAAATGATCAGAAGTGTCTTTGTGAGCACACTAGACAATTTTTCAGGCACATTTTAAAAATCGTACTCCCACCAAATCACACTAAATATTTGGACAGATGGGATTAAGTGGGAGGTGGGATTTTAAAAAGTTCTCCAGTTTTGCCCACTCCTCCAAAAAAACAAAAAAATCCAAACCTGGATCAATCACAGCCACTACCACAAAATGTTTGACCAATCTGGTTAATCCCCAAAAAAGTCTGATCTATCCTGTCTGCTCCAATAAAAAAATTCACCTTTTGCAAAAAAGAAATAAAAAAAAATACCAATCCTACTCACTACCACAATGTTCAACTAATCCCAACAACTTGCACAAAATTTTTTTTTACAAACGCACAACACTGACAAAAAAAAAAATCACCAATATCATTCCCTTCCTTAAAATGTAAAAAATTAATACCACCCAACCTTGCATAAAAAGTTTGACCAATTCACACTTTTCTGCCCCGCATAATGTTTGTCCAATCCTGCCCAATTCTATAAAAAATTCTGATCAATCCCGCCCACTTCTATGAAAAGTTTAACAAATTACAAGAACTCCCGCAAAGTCTTTCACCAATCCCACCCACTCTGACAAAAAGTTTGACTGTTTCTATCTGCTTCTTTTAAAGTTTTGTCAAATCCAGCCCATTTCCATAAAAAAGTCTGACTGATCCAGGCAACTACCACAAAAGCAACCATTGGAACTTCCATAAAAACATTCAAACAATCCCACCCACTAATTCAAATGATGTGAACAATTCCATCTTCTCCAAATAAAGCTAAACCAGTCAAGTGCACTCCCACAAAATACTTGTACTACCTAAAAGACTCCTGTCTGCTTCCACAAAACATTTGACCAATCCTGTTCACGCCCCACAAAACTCTGATCAATCCCACCCACTTTATAAAAATATTGGTCCAATCCTGTCAGCGCTCTCAAAAATATCCGACCCTGCTCCAGTTAATGCACCACTTGAACGCAAGTTCTGTTAGAGTCCATTTTTAAACCAACTTACATCACTTCTTTAATAGTTTTAAAACATTTGAACTTTAATAGGCCCCTTTGTACACCTGAAAAAGCATTATGAATATAATTAATAGATGTGTTATGTGTAATATAAAACTCAGTCCCCGCAGGATCTCTCCTAATTAGGAGCATTAAAACCTTTATTATGTAAGTCCTGCTGGAAAAAGAAATCAGCATCTCTATAAGGCTTGTCAACAGATAAAAGCATAAAGTGCTCTAATATCTCCTGGTAGACAGCTGCATTGACTTTGGACTTGATAGAAAACTGTGGACAAACACATCAGATGACATGGCACCCCAAAGAAGCACAGAATGTGGAAACTTCACGCTGGATTTTACTGGACTTTGATTCCGTGCCTCTCTATCTCCAGACTCTGACATTGACTTCCAAATGAAATGTGAAATTTACTTTCATCTCAAAATAGGACTTTGGACCAATGAATAATAGTCCAGTTCTTTCCCTTCTAAGCCCAGGTAAGACGCTTCTGATGTTGTCTCTGGTCCAGGAGTAGCTTGATACCAGGAATGCAACAACAGTGGTGGTGTGTGATGGCTCTCGATACATTAACTCCCATTAGCTCACACTCCCAAAGTCTTGAATTGGTTTTGCTCGAAACAATCTTCTTAAGTCTGCAGTCATCCCTATTGCTTGTACATACATATATATATATGTATATATACACTGCATATACTGTATATTTTATATGTTAGAAACTGTAGAAAAATCTTACAGGATTCAAGATATTTTCTTGATGTGATGGCATCATAGAAATATCTCAGACTTTGCATTTTATAATTATGACTTGGTATCTCATAAATCAATATTCTGACTTTGTGTTTCAATATGACAGAAAGAGATCACAAATTATGATTTGGTATATCATAATTATGACTTAGTGTCTCGAAATTATGAAAGGGTATCTCATGAGTAAATGTATTATATTAAAATCTTGACAGTATGTTATGGTATAGTATTTATGACTTTTTCAAGACACATGTCAATACATGAAGGGCTTTGATACTTGACGATTACATTAGACATTTGGTTATGACTGGTTTTTGGTCTCAGAAAGCAGTCCTGGGTCAGGCTTGGGTTTTTATGCCATGTGTACCTTCAACTGCCATGTGCTGCCATCTACTGGCTAAAGAAAAAAGAAACAGTAGTGTAAATTATTTAATTAGAGTTAAGATAGATAGATAGATAGATAGATAGATAAAAAAAATATTCTGGAAAAGAATATATTAAACATAATAACTTTAATAATTTTAATGACTGATGATAAATAAATGTTAAAGAAGTATCTGACACCCAATATTGAGACACAGCAGCATATTTCACAATGGCCTTTAATTTGATTATTTGCACATAAAAATTTGATGCCTTTTACAATGGTTCTGTTTTGAAAATTGAAGTAGAATTAAGCTCTATTATTACTAATAAACAGGGAGCAGCTGGGATCAACACTGACATTACAAGGCTCTGATATCTTGGCAGTCTGGTGTTTATGATAAAGTCTTGAGGGGAAGAGAGAGTCAGAAAATCTAAAACACAATACTGAGAATGCACACACACACACACACACACACACACACACACACACACACACACACACACACACTCAGCACTGCATTACTCTTTCTTTATAAATGGAGATAAACCACAATGTTAGTCATTCAGAGCTGATTCAAAGAGCAGCCCAAAATCCATCAAAAATGAGGTAACTATTTGTTTTTAACATCAGCTCAAATTACTGCGAAATGACGATCAAAAAGAAGCATCTCGATTTTTCGAAAAAAAAAAAAAGAAAGAAAAAAGAAAAAGTAAAAATAAGAACCTAGGAAGCATGAAGCAAGTGGCCATGCACGGGTGGCGAAAAAAATAAAACCTTTCAGATCCATAGAAAATGAATAAATAAATTAAATAAGTAAACCACAGGCACGAACACAACTTAAGAAGCAAGTTCGCCCACCAGGAAGTGAAGGCAAGAACTTGCTGGACCCTTAAGACTGGCACAGACAAAGAGACGGGGCAAGCATGCATGCGCAGAAACACAGCACCAGCTGGAGAACATCATCAACATCGAGTGAACGCACTACTACAGCTACACGACACACGGCTATGGCCAAAAGCCACTGAGCCTACAGAGACTGAGAGAGGGTGGGGGGGAGAGGGGGGGGGGCTGGAAGAAGATACAAAACGAAGGAAAAGTAAAAAAAGACACAATGAAAGAGGAAAAGATGGAGGAAGAGAAAGAAAGAACTTGACCAGGAAACAGATTTAAAGTGAGGAAACGTAAAAGACAGGAAGAGGAAGACAGAAAGAAAGAGACGGGAAACTTCAAAGGACTTTAGCGCTTTTTCACTGTATAGTGGGATACGGTAACGAATAATTCATTAATGTGAATTGTTCCCAAAAAAATCCATTGCAGAGCACATTAATGGCAATTTGGGAACGCCAATTAACATAATCCGCATGTCTTTAGACTGTGGGAGGAAACACACCAAGCACGGGAAGAACATGTACACAGACCCGAGGTGGGAGTCGAACCCGAATCCTGGAGATGCATGGCGACAGTGCTAACCACTAAGCCACCATGCTGCCCCTAACAGCAACTTGTATGTTTATATTAATTCATTTGTTCTAGTACATAATTGTTACTCATTCACAGAGACCTGTATGACAGACGCCCCCAATTTTCTTCATAATAAAAAGAAAAATACATAATCCTTGCTGTGGTGAAATTTTATGTTATTTACAGAAGGAGTGTCCAGTGTCAGGGCTTTGTAACAGTTATTAAGATGACTTTCCATTTAGCAACCGTTAAGTGACATCAAAATTATTTTATTATTTGCAGGACGTGTTATTATGCAGGACGTGTTTCTCTGAGAGCATGCCCTCAAGTCTTTTATTATTCACTACATGCCTACAGCAAATTGACTGAAACCATACAGAAATACCTCTTTTATTTATCCTACTCATAGTTTTAAGGCAAGTGTTCTGCTATTTAACACTACCTCACAATCAAGTTTACTCAACCAGTAGATTTGGATTTAGATTAGTACCTGTACTGCTGCATACGGTACCACAGTGTCCAGTGCAAAAACGCTATTAGTGCGAGAGAGAAAGATCAAAGCGAGAGAAAGAGAGGAAATGTGATGGATACACATATAACAAGGAAGAAAGTGAGCATGAGCGGGTAAGCGAGTGAGTGAGGCGGTACTGCTTTCGTCTCCGTGAGGAAAGAGTGACCGACTGAAGGACTGCAACACTAAAGCTGCCTGCTTCAACAACTTCACTCTCAGATTTGGTCACAAAAAACACCATATTGAATCATTGTATATGATACGTATACCTCTAAAAAAAAAAAAAAACTCGAGCACCTTACCCGCCCACATAACCCGCCCTAACATTTAAAAAAAATTGTCCATGAAAGAGGTTTCTCTAGGGATCTTCAAGAACCTTCTGAAGTCAGAGAAAGACAGCAGCTACTAGATCAGGACTATTATGAAAAGCTTGGCCGGCTTGACTAGAAGCACGTCACGGTCCTGTATCTGATTCTCAGGGATAGAGTTTAGACCTCTGGTCTGACAGCAAGCAGCTACTGCACAAGGCGGAAAAGTCTAGGCTTACACGAGAAGCAAGCTCTGCAAATCATTAGCACACGAGTCATTTAAAAGAAAACAAAAAACAAGCAAAAAAAAAAAAGATCTCAGACATTATTTCCGAGCAGGTGTTTTTTTTTTTTTTTTTTTTTGCCTCTGGCCCGAAGAAGAGGAGATTCAGAGTTTGTGTTAAAAAAGGATCGGCCTGTCAGACGGCCTTACACAGCACCTCTCTGACTACGCATTAAAGAGGAGGGATGTTTCACGCAAGGACGCTTGCCCTGCCACTCCTGTGCCAGCCAAACGCTTTTAGGGATCTGCAAAGAAAAGAACAAAAAATAAAAATAAAAAAGCAAAGAAAAACAAACAAACAAACAAAAAAAAAAATCACACAAGATGTTAGACATGTGACATTGGAATAGTGTAATTTCTGGACTATAAGACACTTTTATTTGCCCACAAGCAGGTGATGTGACTTTGACAGGTTATTTATTATATGCTGTGATCATCCTAAATACTTCTTTCTGCGACAGCAGGATTTATTGCTAATGCAGCCTTCGATGTCACTATATGACTTTGTCTGAAGGACTCAACCTTATCAACACCCGGATGGGAGAGTTGTCTTCTACTCAAATTATGTCTAACAGTCCAAAAATACTGCACTAACCCATGACAATACTTCGTCACCATTATCCTACATTCATTCGCAAGCGTACGTCAATTCGTCACCCACAGTAGCAGGTGATCGAAAAAGTGTCAGTGTTAATATTTCCTGCTGTATCGGACTAGAAAGTATTGAGGCAGAATTTACATCTAATATTGCTTTACAGGAGAAAAAAAAGAAACAACAACAACAACGGGAAAGATTTCATTTTACAGCGACTTTAAAAAGCATGCAGAAGCAGATGCAATCACATTAATACTATTAGCATCATAAATCACTAAAATGTGTTTTATTTTTTTCTTTGCCTCATTTAAATCCGGATGAAAATGTCATCAACTGGTTTTGCCTTGCCGCTCGTGACAAGAACTGCATGCAAAATGGTGATGGTGGCTTCTTTATATTCTCACAACGTCGCAAAATTGATTCTGCTCGAAGCTCTTTAACTACTCTAGCTTGGGTCTCAAATCAGAGATCATGGAATATGTAAAGCTGGTCAACGCTAAATTTGTTATGAGCATGCATGAATTAATGTAGCTAGTTGTTTTTTGTGTGTTTTTTTAAATTATTTTATTAGGATTATACACATTTAGCTTGAACTGCTTGGGAAGAAAAATTGTATATTTGTTAGTTAGAGAAATAAAAAGAAATAAGTACCTGAGTAAACGTTGGACTAGACGTTTGTTCGTTCATGCTCGCTTGAACAATATTTACAATCATTTATTTTAGGATTTGAAACGCTGATGTACAGAAAGTGTGATTTACTGTAAAAATTGAAAATGTCTATTGTTTTTTTTTCTCACATCATTATTGCTGAGTGTCAATCTCTTCACCAAATTGAAAGAATTTGATTCTTAGCTTGAAAATAAGTATTACCTGTGGCTCAGCCATAGACAGACATATAAACATACATGAATTTTTTTTTTTAATACAAAAACAACCACAATACCCAAAGATATGATTTGAAATGTAGATTAAGCAGCGTTTTCTACTAGCACACCTCAGGGGCGGCTCTATTGCCTTCTCATCCTCATAGACACAAAGTTTTTTTTTTCCCTCTTTCTTGCATTGAGAGAGAAAGAGAGATGTTCAATAAAAGAGCTGATTAATAGTGACACAATAATTCAGTCCACTTCCTGTTCTATAGCTCTCTCTTTTTCTCACTCTCTTGCATTCTTCTATGCAAAAGAAAAACTTAAAAAAAAAAAAAGCAAAAATGGCCTAATGTGAACATTATACACCATCGTCCTGGCCTATAAAAATGGCCAGAGGACAAGGACAGTCAGAAGAAGGCGCTGATGCTACGCATGTCGGTTTAGCTCTGAGGGGTTAAATATAGGTCATGGCACCTTTGGAGTTGGCGTCGAAGCAGAGCTTGATGTAGGACGTGGGCACGTATCCCTCTTCGTCCTCGTTCCTGCGCACTCGAGTCCATCCGTCGCCTTTGTCCTCTTCGATTACGTACAGCATCTCGCCTTCCACCATCGGGATGGTGCCCTCGTTCTGGCCTAAAGCGTGAGAAGAGATGAAAAAGTTAGAGTTCTGTTTTAGGAATATACTCACAGTAGGAACATCATACTGAATCCTCACATCCTGTTCACTACCTAGCAATACATGATGCAGCCAAAACAATTAAAAGTTACTAGAATGGAGAAAAAATACAAACTTGTCCTTAGTAATAAATCTGTCAGTGCTGAAATGGGCGAAGCTAGACAACAGCTTTAAAATAATTCCTGCTACGGCCTCCGAGTGGCGCAGTGGTAAAGCACTCGCCCTATCATCCGGAGATCGTGAGTGATGCTGTAACCTCTTGCAGCCGGAGGTCTAGAGAGAGCTGATTGGCCGACAGCCAATCAGAGGGGAGGGATGAGAGGTACTTAGTGCTCCCACATTAATTACGGCTCTACAGCCAATCACGGGCGTCTATTATTAGTGGTAGTTGTAGCTTAATGTGGGAGCCCCCTAGTGACAGGGAGGAATTGGATACGACCTAAATTAGGGAGAAAATCTGGGGAAAAAATCCAGTAGAAAATAGTTCCTGCTTTGCCACTTGTCAAATCTCCATAAAATCAAGAAGCAGTGCCGAAACAGTATACAACACATGTCCAAAATTATGTGGAAACCTGACCTTCTCGCCCATCTCTGGATTATTCCCAAACTGTTGCCACAACACTGGAAGCCAACAGTTACCTATAATGACTTTGTATGCTGTAGCATTAAGAGTTCACTTCACTGGAAGTAACAGGCCAAAACATGATCCAGCGCAACAATAACAAGTGCAGACGGTAAAGATATGGTCAGCCACGACTGGTGTTTCCTGCAAAAAGCCGTGACCTCGACCCCACTCAGTACTTTTGGGATGAACTGGAATGCCAACCGAATCCCAGGCCTCCTGAGTCATCATCAGTGCCTGACCTCATTAATCCTCAATAATTTTACTGACTGAGCACACATCCTCATGGACATGTTCTAAATTCTAATGAAAAAGCTTCTCAGATGATTCAAGGTTATAACAGGGAGGTTGTTATAGTAGTAAAAAAGGGAACGCGACATGGTTTTGAAACCTATTGTGGAGCACATATGCACATTATGCATAAGTATGAGACTTGATATCATGCAATATCTTTTTACACAGCTGTGTGTGTGTGTGTGATAGATGACCCTATGTGCGCCACAATGCACCAAGAAAAGCACAATGGAATCGCTATCCTCTCCACGAAAAGAAAACTGGTCCAAAGACTTGTATTTAGACCTAAACTCTTAGTTAGCAGCTTTGTTTTAAAGTAACTGTCATAGATTGAACTGAAAGTATTCTTTCCTTGTGTTTTAAAATCACACTGAGTATATGTATTCCAAACTGAGTGCCATTGGGAAAAATGTTGATTCCCTGTCCATATTTTCTATAATGGATAGAAAACCCTGATCTGACTGTACATAAACTATATATTTAATTATACATAAGAATAAATAAACTACAATAGAAAAGTTACATGTTTCATGTGAGGAATGGGGATGTATTCATCAATCATTCATCTTCTATAATGCTTATCCTGTACAGGGTCACCGGGGCCTGGAGCCTACAGTATCCCAGAAGACACTGAGTACAAGCCGGGGCACACCCTGGACAGCGTGCCATCCATCGCACTACACACACACACAACGGGCAATTTTGGGAATGCCAGTCTTTGGACTGCGGGAGGAACCTAGGGGAATATCATCAAGCACGGGGAGAACATGCAAACTCCACGCACGCAGACTTGAGGCGGGAATCGAACCTGCAAGTCTGGAGTCGTGCAGCTACAGCGCTAACCACTATGTCACCGTGCCGTTTGGGAAAGTATTGGTTAGTTAAACTTTCACATTTCTTATTTAATTCTCAGGATCATAAAAGCTAATTGCAGTCAAGCACCATCAAGTTAACTGACTCTCCTACAGCTTTGACTCACTCATGAATTGCTCATTAAACAAGTTAGAAAAGCTTTTTGGTTTAAAAAAAATTTAATAAAAAAATCACCAAAAGTGATCAAATTGTGCACTCCATAATCTAGGACATTTCTGCCGCTACCTTCGAAAGGGTAGAGAGCCTTGCAGGTTCCTATTGTGGGTAAAGGTTCTTCATCATCGAACTCATCATCGAACTCGGTGCTGCGGGACTTGAACTGCACTGTCTCCGTGCTGGGGTCCTCCGTATAGCTGCCGTCCGGACTGTGCACAGAAGACATGTAATACATACAACAGTCTAAATGAATACAAAGTTAATAAGGGCGAGGTGAAAGTAAACCATAGGGAGCCATGCAGGGTGTGTAGAGGTTTTTGTGCGT
Source organism: Heterobranchus longifilis (assembly GCA_028570985.1). NCBI lineage: Eukaryota > Metazoa > Chordata > Actinopteri > Siluriformes > Clariidae > Heterobranchus > Heterobranchus longifilis. Next base: position 10,466,155 of record JAOVVB010000032.1, read on the forward strand.
GTGTGTGTGTGTGTGTGTGTGTGTGTGTGTGTGTGTGTTTGTGTACAGTATAAGTGTGGTGTGTGTGCTTCAGGAGTACCTCTCCCTGTTCTGGGCACAGCTGTTAGCAACGTTGGCCGGGTTGCCCTGCGAATCAAAAGGGGCGCTTTGTCTCCTCAGAGTGCTGTCCTTCTCCAGCAGCTTCCTCTCCAGGTCTGTTAGCCAGGTCTGTCAGGAGACAAGAAGAACATGGAACTTAGTCAACGCTGATACGTTTCTTTGGCTGTTTGAGTTATTTCACATTTAATGTTGCACAATGTCTGTTTCTATTATTTATAGTTCCTGTTTAGGGCGGGGTTTCCACATAAGTCACTTGTAAAGACATCGATATTTACGCCTACATTGAATTTCTCGCACTGGAATAACAATTCTTAAAGTTTAAAGCAGCTTATTAAAGACTTAGCTAGATTTTAAAAACTTTTTAAAATAAAGACATCCAATTTCTTTAGCCCTGGTTAGCCTTTGAGATCATTTAGGACTAGCCTAGAAACCTTTCTAAGATTCGAGCCGTAGCGGATACAAGTGCAGATATTCTTTATTTAGACAGACAAACAATACAAAATGCACATGGCAACAAAAAACAAACTACAGTACTGTACAAGCATAGTCATAAGACTCTGAGCAATACTTAAGAACATGCAAGCACAAGGAAAGCATGACCCCGAGACACAGGAAACTGGCACTTAAATACACAACAGGCCGACCCAGCTGAACGTGATCAGGGTCATGTCACGTGCTGGGGCTGATAAAAGATAGCACCTCTATGGAACTACCAGGACAAAGACTCCAACATCACAGCAATTTAAACAAGTATTTGATGATCACGAGAATTGTCATTGCATAATAACAGTACATAAAAAAAAAAAACATTTGCATGGATTCGGTGGCTCCAGGACGGGTTTTATTTCCTTCTCACCTCATATTTATGTGCCTCGAGCTGGAGCTTTTCGATGCTCTGCCGCACCTCCTCTAAACGTGGGTCCACACTGTTGGGGTCACCCATGTGAGGGTTCTTAATGTACACTTCTTTCATTTTATTCAGCGCGTCCCTGCGGTCAGCAAGAAGAAAAGCATGATGCGCTGGAACTATTTATGGCGGTCCGTTAAAAAACATTGGATGGGATTCTACATTAAATCTGAAGTAGATCTGATTTTGTGGAAAGTGTGTGTGTAGACATACAGTACCTCTGATCCATCTCTTTCTGGATATCTTTGCTTATGTCATTAAGCTTGGCCTGCAGTTTCTTTCGCCTTTGCTCTGGGGGTAAATGACTGTAGTCCTCCTGGATTGTTCCCTAAACATAGAGAGAGAGAAAGATTAAAGAGAGATTAAAGCTGGCAAGCATGACAACCTGTTTTTTTCTCTCTGTGTATTTAGTATTCAACATCTTTGCCTTACTTTAAAGCTACAAAACCTGTAAGTTAATCTACAATGCATTTATTCCATCAGCAAAGGTCTTTAGTCTTTAGGTCTTTAATAATAATAATAATAATAATAATAATAATAAATGTGTAGTATCTGGGACAATGAAGCTGGGAGAGCAATGATACCCATCACAACAAAGTCTGGTTTATTTTTCATTTTCAGAATGAGTCTCCAGTGTCAGTAGTTTGGAACAGAGTTTAAGCTATAAAACCTTTACGTTTTTCACTACAGAACAGAGTGGAACGGTGTGTTCTGCAGTTTCTCTGCATTTGTTAGAGAATGTAAATGAATGATTTGTTTATAGCTGCTAAAGTTTAAGTGATATCAGGAACTAACACGTTTCAAGGATAATCATGTGACATGCCATTAAAGTTAAAAAGGCTGAAAAAAGCTGCCAAATTTCTGTGGAGTAAGCAGAATGTAGAAAAAATAATAACAGTGCCACCTGCTGGATAGAGTTTAAACTACAGGCAAAAACAACTATGGATGGTTAAGTAGTGTCACATTTATTGTTATTAAATGCAGTTTTCAGCGCACATTTTAGGAAAAGTAATTACATAATATCCATTCGTAGGTCCCACTTAGTCACTTAGCTTTTGTTTTCTAAAGCTAACTTTTATAAAAGCTTCTCCTCTGATTCTGGGGAAATTCCGCATGCTATGAAATCATATGTACGACAGACTATAATACCCAAGAAAGTTTATTTATTAAATGATCTCTGAAACACTGAAAACCACCTACCGTATTGTTACTCCTATTATAATGCCCCCCCTTTTTTAAAGCTTAAAACTAGTGAAACTGGTGAAAGTAGACACTTACACTTACCAGCTTTAGGGAGAGCTGTATGCAAAGGGATGCAAAAACAAAAAACAACAGAAAAAAAAAACTCGAATCAATTCAGCACTTTTTACAGCCAGAAACCCTGATGTAATCCTTAAAATCCCTTTTACGTTACCAGCATACATTTATTTTATGACCATAATCTTAATATTATAATATAAGGACATATTTAGCAAATATGTAGCATCATATTTCATTATTAGATATTAAAAAAAATTTAATCCACAGACACTAATGACATGGATATCAGAAACTTTATCACATAAACAGCTATTTCTATTTGATTTGATATCACTTATACATATTAGATGACTGACCTTTATGCTAAATCTGTTCACTGGTCAGCCATAACATAACAACGCAAAACATTATGCCCAATATTGTGGAGGTTTCCATTGTGCCACCTGGGCAGCTCTGGCATGACTCCACAAGAGTTTTCGGGGTGTGCTGTGGTGTCTGGCACCAGGATGTGTCTGCAGTGTCTGGCAGTAGATCCTTTGGGTGCTGTGGGTTGTGGAATGGGCCCTCCGTGGATTAGGCTTGTATATCCTGCGCGTACCATGGATGCTTGATCAGATAGGGATATGGGTATTTTGCAGACCACAGTCTTGGGCTCA
>JAOVVB010000032.1:10487660-10498091 GCA_028570985.1 Heterobranchus longifilis
TCTATCCACCCCCCCTTTTCGTCTCGCTTGCTCTCTATCGCTGCGTCCCTCTCACCCTCTCTCTCTTCGCACACACACACCCAGCTGTACCTCCCTGTAGGCTGACGTGTTGCTAGGCAGATCGCCATCTTGCAGCTCCTTGTCAAAGCCATGCGGATCCTGCCGCTTATTGTCTCCTTACCACCTCAACGAAGGACCCAAAAGCATTCTCTGTGTTCTGCAGGTGTTCAGTGGAGCGACAGGATGAAAAAAAACAAAACAAAAAAAACAACGCAATTGAAACATACAGACCCTCAGTATAATAAGAACTATCCTGTGGCCTTTTAAACAGCCATTATTCCTGAGCTGGAGGCAGGTCGATGCCGTTTGTCTGCTAACAAGCGCATTGTGTCAGATAAATCTCCACTCATTTAGGGAGCTGAATAAAAGGCTTGAGGGAGGCGTTGTGAATTAAGCCTTTCTCTCAACAGAAGGCATGCACAAATACACTCTGGCAGACTTCATAGAAATAACAAAGCGCTGACTGACAGGCAGCTATAAAAAGCAGATTTTCTTGTGTGCACACGTGTGTGTGTGTGTGTGTGTGTGTGTGTGTTTGTGTGTGTGTGTGTGTGTTTCTTCATTGGCTAACACAGCCCTGAAAAACTACAGACAGGACCATACCTACAAAACCAGCAAAGGACAATCAGGATATGGGTCAGGACCATAGCAACCCACGTAACCACTGTGATGCGGTATATACGTATCTGGGTGAATATTTGGCACGAAAAGTAAATAATAAGCAAGTAATACTTATTTAAAGATCATCTGCAATGGCAAGTGTGTAAATAGTTGACTAACACCAATCAGACTTAGATATATTGTACAAATGACATTCTGGTCCATCTACGTGCCATCCAGCACATCGGACACTCCGCACCCTGGAGGTATAGACCATAATTTCTGTGGCAGTTACTTAAGAGGGTCGAGTTGTCATTCACACTATGGGCAATTTGGGAGCGCCAATTAGCCTAGCCTGGATGTCTTTGGAGTGTGGGAGGAAACCTATCAAGCACAGGGAGAACATGCAAACTCCATGCACACAGACTCAAGGTGGGAATCGAACCCGGACCCTGGAGGTATAAGGCGACAGTGCTAACCACTAAGCCGCCACATATGTCATCACCTCAATTTAATGTAAGCCTGCATTTTATGGATGGAAATAGCACACTGTGTTCTACATTTTGATCACAATTTACTGAAAAACTGCATCACAGCTGTAGTGTATTTAGTGCTTGCTCCCATATTAGCTATATCAGTAGTGAAAATACCGTTATTATTTTTGGCAACAACTAACAAAAAAAATGGCATCTTATATTCTGTAAATCTTACTGCTGCTGTAATCATAAAGACTTCTATGGGCACTCCTCAGGATTCTTATTCACTGATTCACACATACAGTATACTGTACACTGCCTGGCCCAAAAAAGTTGGCCAGTTTAATTTTTTGTTCTACATATAATGGTCAATTCAAAGATGAACATGGTAACTCATGCTCCCAGAGCCACTCTTTCAAAATTTGTCCTCAGCTAAGAAAGAAATGTAGAAAAATCTATAGATGTGAAAATCTCTTCATTCAGTTCATTGGTAGTCAGCTGACTTCAATTTATTGCCACTTAATTTTGCTGAGCCTAGACGTGACCAACTGAAGCAACCCCAGATCATAAACCTGCCTCCAGCAGTGTGGAGTCGGCACAATCGCTCTGGAGTAAAGTCAGTCTGGACCAAACAGATGCGTCCTAATTAGCTTCAGTGACAAGTTCTTTTCTTATGACCACACTGCTGTTTAATCACAATTCAGTCCTCACATTGTGCATGCAGGAGACATTCCTACATTCACTATTAAACTTAACTGATTATACATTCAGTGTAGTGGTTAGCACTGTCACCTTGCACCTCCAGGGTCCGTGTTTGATTCCTGGCTTGATTCCCGTCTCTGTGTGCATGGAGTTTACATGTTCTCCCAGTGCTTGGTGGGTTTCCTCTGGGTACTCCGGTTTCCTCCCACAGTCCAAAGACATGTAGGTTAGGTTAATTGGCGTTCCCAAATTGCCCGTAGTGTGTGAATGAGCGTGTGAGTGTGAGTATGTGTGTGTGCCCTTCCAGGTTATAATAATGTCCTGACCTGTTCTTAACCCAAGTCTAGTAACTTCAACAATGACTCTTCTGAAATTGAACTTTTTTGCCAGGCGGTATAGTTCTGTTTTACTTTATACTTTACAGTTAAAGAAGAGTAATGATATATAATAATCATGCTGGTTGTCCAGAAAAGAACAGGATCACTTTTGTCTCTGGTTATAACTCAATTAACTTTTTTTTTCCTCTGGGCCTCGTTGCTTCTGGCTCATTAGAGACATAAACCTATATTAAGATTTCCTTAAAGCTTTGTCTGTTGTTAAAAGTGCTATCCAATAAGAATCTTAAATTCAATTAGATGTCGTGCAGCCCTGACTAAAAACTTGTTAAGTGTACCAGAGCATTTCCAAGTTTTCAAACTAAAAAAACAAGGACTTAGACAATTAGTATCAAGCAAAAGGCAAAGCTTTGACCAAAACCATTAACACTCAGTCAACAATGTTAAATCAGTTATTGTGGTTTTGAATTAGTTATGTTACCATTAGAGCCCCTGGTTGGACAGGGCACTCTTGTTAAAAAAATCTGATTCTTTAGAGCAACCTCAGTGGAAATACTGATTAGTCAGAGAAATTATATTGAGAATTCCGATTGCTCCGAGTATACTGGGAATTCGGATTGGTTAAACCAATCTCAGTGGGAATGATAATAGTTGAGAGCACCCTCAGGGGAAATTCTGATTATTCCTGTAGTCTTGTTAGAGTTATGATTAAAGCATCAGCATTGGGAATTTTGAATGGATATAGCATTCAAAACATCCTCGTTTGGAATTCTGATTGTTCAGAGCATCCTTCCTAGGAATCCTGATTATGCAAAGCCCCCTTGTTATTTACTATGATTGTTCAGAGCAAACTCTGAGGATGAGAATGCTGATTGGTCAGAGCACCAACATTAGAACTCCTGTTTGGTCAGAGCACCAGCTTTAGTAAATCTGGTTGTTTAGAGCACCCTCATTGGGAATTCTAATTGTTTGGACATTGTCTTGGGGAATTCTAATAGTTTAAAGCACCCACTTTATGAACTCTGATCCGTCTAAGCATAATCATGAGGGAAAAAAACGTGATGCAATGCATAAGCTACATGGCACAATTCCCGGTGTTTATTTAACACTTTCAGAGTTCATGTGAGTTCAACTGGAACTGTATAAGCACTGTAAAATGTTAATTCTACACTCTGGGTGCTAATTTATTGCTGGGAAATTTGCTGTGCACTAAATTTAACAAACCCATTTTTAGTAATTGGGTATTGTACTGGTACCTCGGCATACGAACGCGCCACTTCACAAATTTTCACCTTAAGGACTGAAATGTTGCAAAAAAATTTGCCTCAGCACACGAAGCATTTTCACAATACAAGCGACATAACTCCGGCTAAATTGCACGTCCGGGAGCCGTAAAAAATGCAAAGAGATTTTACATGTTTTTGGGTTTTTTTGCATTTAGTGCAACAATGTTAGCAATTATGGCAGCAAGAAGAATAGGGAGCAGCTTTTAGTTTTGTTTTTAAAGCAGCTGATGCCAAGAGGAATCATAAATGAAGGTTAAGTGAGGTACATTATTTACATGTCATTTAAAAACATTTTCCAATGCAAAAATATGATTATAGTGTTGGACATAATTGGTAATATACTGTATTTGGATGGCTGGATCTGCATTTAAATTATTTCCTATGAGAAAATGTGTTTCGCAATATGAATTTTTACCTCAGGAACAGATTAAATGCATATGTCACGGTACCACTTTTTTTTTTCTCTTTGTTACAACTTTTTACAACGAAAGGGGTTTTAGTAGTTTGCTTTCCCGTGGCTGTCAGATTTTTCAGGTCCTCACTCGGCAAGCTGAAAAATGAAATCTTGCATGCTGAGAAAGAATGTTCGCAGTGACATACGATATTCCAATACCTTATTTGCTTGGCATAGCTCAGCTCGATTTCGGATCTCTCCTTGACAAACTTGGTGTAGCGCTCCACAAACTCGATGCCCCACTGTGTGTGCTTCTCCAAGTTATCAAACTGATCCTGAGGAAGAGGAAAAGAGAGAAGAATGTCTGACAGCTGAAGATTTCCCTCATCCTAGAATTTTACACACAAACTAAAAATGGAAGAAAAATGGATAAAAACCTATGATTAACCTATATGAACTTTGAATATAAACATTTTTAAGTGAATAAATACACTGTGGTGTAAATTGCACTGTAGAAGGTCATTTATCTCAATAAGAGGTTGAGTGTTACTGTGTATAATTCTAGGAAAATAAATCATAGCGAATTCTGTTAAGAAAATTTAGTTTACATTGAATTTTTTTCAGTACAACTATTTCTTAATCGAAAGTGTGAGAAAAATCAACAATCTTTTGTTCAGCTTGCTTGAAGAGGTCATTAGGTCATAGCTCTCTTTTTAGGTCTACTCCACAGTGTAGTCATATTATATTAGGCTAAACGATTATTCTCTGCCCAAAATTAGACCGCCTCAATATAAAATAATATAATAACAGTATCATGTGTGCTATTAGAGAAGTGCAAAGGTACAACAGTTGGCATGTTTCGTATGATCCCCTCGTATGATCCAACAACATACTGTGTGTGTATGGTGCTCTGCAATGGATTGCCATCTCAGATAACGTGTCCTTCCACCTCGTACCCTGTGCTCACACAGGACAGGCTCAGGATTCACTGCGACCATGACCAGGATAAATCATTTACTAAAATGAACGGCCGAGTCTGTGCTATTATACGAATAAACCACCAGCCTGTGTGTGTGTGTGTGAGTGTGGACATGAGTGAATGTGTTCGCTGTTGTGTGTGAAAGCCGCCACCTCATCATTTCTCAGCATGACTAGTGTGCTAAGTGCTCACTCCAGATCATGCCCAATAAGGCTCAATGTTGCACACTAGACAGCTAAGACAGCTAAATATCAACGAAGCACAGTTTTTACTGTTCATCCCATAGATGATTCTGTACACCAGATTTTGAATCAGCTAAGTGTTTTGCAACTTCAGCACATATCAAAAGAAGCAATTAGATAAAACTGAGGGTGTTTGCTAAAGCAGGACGTAATGGGACAGAGATCATTACACAATATACATAAAACAGTATAGGAAAAAAGACTTTACAGACAAATTAAACACTCCGCTTGAAAGATTTTGACAACTCACTTAGGTTTCCATCTTTTTAAGGTAAACCTTAAAATGTCTATGTAGAAACCTACAACAGAAGGTTCTATGTTGAATTAAAAAAAACATTAATTAAAAAGAAAATAGTATTAAATTTACTGTATTTAATATGCCTCTATACCAATTTATCCTGTATTCAGGGTGCCAATCCATTTCAGGGCACATATACCCAAATACACACTACAAGAAATTTGGGAACGCCAATTAAGCCTAATGTCTGCGGACCGTGGGAGGAAACCGGAGTACCCGGGAGGAAACCCACCAAGCACAAGGAGAACACGCAAACTCCATGGACACAGATCCCAAGGTGGGAATCTAATCCGGACCCGCCACCCCAATATATATTAGAGAGAAATAAATATAATAAAATACATTGGATATTTTCTGGAAAATAAAAGATGCCTCATCATTACCTCTGATTCTTTAATCTGAGTGAAAAAAATAGTTTTTCTCTGGTTTGTAGGATAGTTCAAAGTACTTAGATTTTTTAATAGACTGAACTTTGGAACCATCGCAATGAGAGAAACAGCATATTGTCGGGCTTGTATGGTTCTGAATGGGCTCCGTGTAGATAGTAGACACAGATGTAGACTCAGAACAATGGTTCCCCAAAAGCAAGAAAGCAGAGAACCAATAGCAGATATCTGACTTCATGTTTTTTTTTTCAAAAGCATGTTCTTAAACAAAAGAAACAATTATCAGATAAGCATATTTGCATTCTACAAAGGAACACTTCTCAGAAACCAACTCCGGTGAATCTGTCCCAGAAACTTATCCAAGGTCTTATTATTCAGAAGTGATGGAGGTTTGGACTATCCTCAGCTTAGATGGAGTGAGTACAAATGCTGTATAGTCTGTAGCTTTCAGGAACAATGTTTCCATTGGTACACAGTACTACACTCCCACAAGCCCTGAAAGACATTTAATGTTTTTCAATTGCAAAAAAAAAAAGACTTGAAGAAACATTGTCCAATTCTTGCATACCATCGCAGTGTGTTTTATATCTGAGGTCAAGTTGGGGGAATGCTAGGATTTTGGACTAAATGTGAACAGAGACAACATGTAGCCTATAGTTGTTGTTGTTTGTCTTTCTGCAGCTCCCATCAATGGGTCACCACATGGGTTGGACCACCCAATCAACACAACAACTTCCGCACAGGTTTTATGCCGGATGCCCTTCAAGACACAACTCTTCCATTTTATCTGTCCAGTGGCTGGGGATCGAACCTGGGCCTTCTGAATGGTAGGTGAGAAACCCACCACTGAGCCACCAATGCCAACATGTGGCCTATAGAAGGTGCAGAAATATGGATAAACTCTCCTGAATCCTTAACAATACACTAGTCAGAACAGTACTGACTAAAACAAGAATGATAGGACTGACAAGGGAGCCTGTGTTCCCAAAGACCATACTATTATCATGTTGTACTATCATGCTTGCCACATTATCATAAAAAGACCATAAGCTTGATTCTCTTCTATCTCAAAACTCATGCAGATTTTGTGATCCAGATGATCTCTCACTCATCGTCTATACCACTTCATCCTGTATACAGGTTTGCAGGGGGCCTGAAGTCTATCTAAAGAGAATTAAGGCACATGGCGGAGTGTACTCTGGACGGGGTGCCAATCCATCTCAGGACACACGCGCACACACACAACTGGAACGCCAATTAGCCTATTCTGCATGCCTTTGGACTGTGGGAGGAAACCAGAGTACCTGGAGGAAATCCACAAAGCATGGGAAGACCATGCAAACTCCATGCACACAGACGGGTATCGAACCACTACCTTGGAGGTGTAAGGCAGCAGGGCTAACCACTATGATCTAAATGCAGAGCTTGTGAGTTGATTAATCACAAATATGCACTGCACTGATATCAGACATTGCAGTGTTGCAATGGATCAGACCTTTCCCTAGATAATCAGCTGATGTAAGGCAGAATAAATAGCTGATAGGAAATGGCATGCACGTGCCAGAACTACAGTATGAGCAGTACGTATAGAAATGTCTCGTGCCCTTTGCAGGCGTCAGGACCAGCATTAACGCGGATTACTGTACAGTGGGGTGAGCCTGCGCGATGGCTAATACGTGTATAAAGAAAGGACCGGCCACGATAGATTTGTCTGCGTGTAAACTACTCGTACAATGCATTTTGTTTCGACGCAGGTGGACAAAACGGACGGAACCGCGCGCGCCGCATACACGCACGCACGAATCCTGTAAAAATGGGCGGAGCGCTGACTGACCCAGCATTAGCACAGACTCCTGACACACCTGCTGATTACTGATGCACGCGTTAATTTTTAAGATTTCTGACCCCTGTCATGATGCATGATGATCTTTGACAGATATTTGGCACGTACCCAGAGCTCGGTGCCCCAGCTGCAGCTCAGGGATTCGGGGCAATTCCTTCGTGATAATCCTCTGCTCGAATGCATGGCGTGGTGGCTTCGGAAGAGATCACTAATGTAATGTTTAAAAAAAAAAATACTGATCCCGAGGTTTTAAAAATATACCGTCAAGGGTGTAAACCTCGATCGGTTATGAGAGATCCGCTTTCACCTCCGCATGCTGCCAGTTCCAGGCGATCAGCCTCGGCCGTCTCTCTCTCTCTCTCTCTCCCCCTCTCTCACTCTCTGCACCCTGCATTCATTCAGTCAACCGCTTGGGACAGCGCGCGCACACACACACACACACACACTCCCGAATGATGCTGATCGAGTTATTAAATAAACTCACACAAAAATAGTCTTAAGCGCCAGCATAAACGCAACGGTTTTAACTGTTTTTAACGGTTTTTTACTTCCTTAACGGTTTATTTTTTTAAATTTTCTTTTATCTTCGGAAAAATATTCTAGGATTTAGAATATCATCGAAATACGTTACACAAAAACAACAACATTTAATGAATATTCTCATTTTATTTAAAACGTTCAATCTAAATGTTTACATATAACATTATTTATCCATGCCTTTATTTTGACATCATGCGCAGTTGTGTTCCAAATAGATCTCACTGTAAAACAAAGTACACTATTGTCTTAAAAAAATCAGCGTTTCACACCCTGTGTAGTGCGCGTATAGATGTAACACGGCGCAATTTGGAACGCATTCCAAAAAAAGGGTTCGTACGAAAGGCTGAGGAGAATTTCCTCTTGGTAACCAGCAACAGTTTTTCGGTTTCCAGGCAGTTTTTATGACGCCGCAGGCTGTTTGATTTTTTTTTTTTTTAGAAAACTGAAAGAATGTTACGTTTGCTCGTTTACTGTATTTGTATTTAAATATATCACATTTTCGATATAATTATGTTAACTATTTTATATGTGTAAACTACATTTTTAGCCGTAGCTACTGTACATGGTTAGCGGTTGCCTCGCGACAGCTGTGTTTGTTAACAAGCTAACGGGTTAGCAAGAAGATTAGCGCTAAAGAGGTTTGTAGAGGGCAGAGCGTTTAGTATAAATAAAACCATTAATAAATAAACACATACATAAAATTTAAAAAATGAGTGAGCAACTTAAGTTCATCGTGGAACAGCTGAACAGAGAGCCATTTAAGAAGAACTTTAACTTAATCACTTTTGACTCTCTGGAGCCGATGCAGCTTCTGCAGGTTCTCAATGATGTTTTGGCTGAGATTGAGTCTAAGGTGAGACAGCTTTACGTTAATACGCTGTTGCATTAGTGTAAGGTTATCTCATATTATGTGAACAACGGCATGGATAAAGACTTGGATGTTTGGACTTTTTTTCTTGGGAGGGTTGTGTCTGGATGGGAATCTGTTGTAAAATCTGTACCAAGTAGTGTTGTGTGGATGAGATAGCCCGCTGTTGACTGTTTATTTATTGTCCATTTCAGTGATTAGAATTTAAGGGGACACTAAGTTTTTCTCATATTATGTGACTTTTGCCATGCCTCTATGCCTGTAAAACAACCCCCTCATTGCGGCATGGGAACATTTCCTATAAGACTTCCTAAATGTTAGTGTCTACTGAGCCCCTCTGGTGACATTGGGGGAAACAAAATATTTTGTGGCCATATCGTACTAAGGCGTGGGAACGAGATACTATGTTGTGGGGGCAAAATAGTATAAAGCATGGCCATGAGATTCTACTGTATGCTGGATATATGGACTGTAGGTTAATCACAGTTCATTTAGGAGAGGATTGTATTCGTGATCACACATTTTGCTTTTTCAAATAAACTGTGTTGAATTGCAATAGTTGTTTTTGATAAATGCATGACTCCCCACCTTGGTTAGAGATGTGGATTTGTTGCTTCATGTATTCACACTTTTCAGAGCAAAGTGTAAATATCAGATGCATTTTGTTGAACTTAATTGAGCTTAAAGTATCTGCTTAATTAGAGAAAGTAAATTAAACAAGCTTAAAGTGTCCATAACTTTTATACTCTACAATTGACCAACAAAGTATGATCAAGAAATATTAACTTTGTACTCACAATATAAAGACTGCAGTCACAAAAATAAAGTAAAGAGATACTGTAATCCTCTCTGAGAATTAACCAACTAATCTTTAACCTAGCAATAGGTTATTTAGTCTGTGAAGAATACGATTTCTAATTCTTGATAACTCATAGTAAGTTCACAATGATCCCAGGGCAGTGCAAATTGTTGCAAATATTCTTTATCTGTAAAATAATACATATTTAGATATTGTCTTTAATACTGCTTTTAACTTTCTAAACCTTTCATTCACTGATTTCACGCAGTTATAATTTACTGTATTATTTGAACACAGGGAGGAGGAGAGACGTATATTTTTGCTGAGCATCATCAGTTATGCTGGTGGATCTCAGTTCTTTTTTTATGGCATACCCATAATGCAAAAAATAAATCGATAAATCAAATAGATAAATCAAGTAATTTTCTCCCTTATTTATATACAGCAATATGAGAGAACGTGTTTATCTTCAGCAACAAATGTAATGGGGTGACATTACTACAGTGGTGTGAAAAACTATTTGCCCCTTCCTGATTTCTTATTCTGTTGCATGTTTGTCACACAAAATGTTTCTGATCATCAAACACATTTAACTATTAGTCAAAGATAACACAAGTAAACAC
>JAOVVB010000032.1:10499879-10512967 GCA_028570985.1 Heterobranchus longifilis
TCCATAAAGAGTGTGAACAGCTAAGGAACTTTGGATTTTCTGCAGCGGAGATTCGAAGGGTGAGCGACATTTACCCTTTTTTTTAATACTACTTATTCATACTACTGTTTATACAGTGGTAATGTTTTGTAAAATAGAGGAAACTTTTATTTGCTGTAGGGAATAAAAATAATGGCATTTGAATAGTGTTTTAAATAAACACCCCTGCCTTCTTGTTACTATAATAGCAAATAGAGATATGGAATAATAATTAAATGAGGTTACTGTTTTATTCTGAAAAAAAAGTAATTTTTATGAATAATGCTACAGACATCTATCATTTTAACTGTTAATTTTTTACACCAATTTATATTTCAATGTGCTGCATTTATGGTAGACTAGTTGTTTATTAATGTTTAACATTTTTGTAAAAAAAAGTTTATTTATTTATTTTTCATACACCTTCTTCCCCGTGGCCCATTTAAAGAACTTTTATAACTAAAGAAGTTGTATGTTATTGGGGAAAAAAAACAATAATGGAATTTGTTACTGCAGGACATATCAGATATGGAAGATGAGAAGGATCAGCTGATTAAAAGAGTGGAGCGTCTAAGAAAGCGGGTAAAATTTTAGATTTGTACCAGTATTAAATTTTGTGTCTCTATAAGGAATAAATTCGATTATGTTCAACGTGAGACAGACTGACATTTTATTCCTCTTTATATCCTCTACAGTCTAGAGTCTAGACAATTGCGTTCAACCTTAAGAAGTGTGTATTACTTTATTTGTCCACAAGGTGGAGTGTGTGTCTAACCATCAGCGCATGCTAGAGGTGGCCAGGCAGCTTCGGGTGGAAAAGGAGAGAGAGGAATCTTTGGCTCATCAAAAACAGGAGCAAAAGAACCAGGTACCTAAGGGCTCCTTATTTTTTCTTCTTTAAAACAGTTCTAATTAAAAAAATATATATAAATCTAAGCTTTCAGTGTTTATGTGGAACATTAAATAAAGTCACCTATATGGATTAATAGGTGCATCGTTCCAAGCCAATTTTTGAAAGTGTATTACACATGCAATATGTCGGTTGTGCATTTCAGCTGTTCCAGGCTGAACAGAGGAGGCAGAGGTGTCAACTCCAGCTGAAAGACTTGCGACAGGCAGCAGCAGATGCCAAGCCTGAGAGTGAGTGGACCATGGAAAAATCTGTGTCCTGGTAGTGCATGACAGAGGTCAAATAAACGTCATGTGCACAGGCGTCCCATTAAACAGAATACTCCTTTTAAACATGTCAAGCCCTCATATGATGTTTTTATAGGCATCACACACATTTCAATTCTCTGATGTGAATTGTAATTTTCCAGATCACTAGATTTTCTTATTTGGATTATTTTTTCCCCCCAGCAGTTTGTCTGTGATAATATTTATCTCTAAAATTAGCAGAAGTGTTATTTTGCAAATGAACTGTCTGCACTGCTTACATAGTGTGGCATGTGGGAGTGTGTTGTGAGGGCTTAGTGGCAAAAGACTTTTCTATTGCAGGCTTGGTGAAGAGACTGGAGGAGGAAATTAAGTTCAACTCCTACATGGCTTCAGACAAGCTGCCCAAAGAGCTGGAGCGCATCCGCAGCAAAGTGCACTACCTGCAGAAGGTGGAGTCCAAGCCAGCCATGGGTCACGCTGAGCTAGACGAGCTGGAGGAGAAGGTCACATTTCACTGCATGTTTTATCCCCGCTCTTAGTTCAGATCTCGGCACAATACCTACTGCCATTCACACACAGAACATTGTGTACAGTTTCTTAACTTTCCCTCTTTATTCCACCACAGTGTATTTGACATGAGGCAATCAAGATGTGACCAAAGTGATTAACAAAATTAGCTATTTTTTCAACAAAGCTTCTCCATTTTCACAGGCTCAAAAGTAATTGGATAAACTTACATAATTATAAATGGGAGAATTATCTTTAATACTTGGATGCAAATCCTTTTCCAGTCAATAACTGCCTAAAGTCTGGAACTCAGACTTCAACTGTTTCTCTTTTTAATATTTTGCCAGGCCTTCTTTGCTGCAGTTGTTTGCAGTTTGCTGGATGTTTTGGGGTTTCAGTTTCATCACCAGTAAGTGACAAGCTTAATCAATGGGGATGAGGCCAGGTGACTGACTCGAGCATATAAAAAAATATTTATCTTTATTTGCCTTATAAAACTCTTTGGTTGCATGTGTGGTTCATCATTATCCATCTACTGTGAAGGTCCATCCTATCAGTTTTGCATAGTCTGACTGAATCTGAATAGAAAGTACAGCTGTATACATTTCAAAATTCATCCTGCTACTTCTTTCAGCTGTCACATCGTCAATAAACAACAGTGACCCAGTTCCATTAGAAGCCAAACATGCCTATACCATAACATTGCACTCACCATTTTTCCATACTGTATTCTTCTCGTCCCGTTATGATGATACAAGGTAATCTTGTTCCATTACTGGGCAGGTATTTTAAATGTTTTCTTTCAAAGTCTTATCCTATCCTAATGTTCTTGAGGTTAACTGTCTGTATTTACATTTATGTAAGCATCTCTTTGAAAATGATGGTGTTCAGAGTGCTTTTGACTTTTTCCACTTTAATCTATTATCCACTTTAGTTGTCTTATGTGGTTTTCCAGGCCCTTTGGTGTTGCTGAGCTTGCCATTGGGTTCATTGTCATAAATTTTTACCAATCGTAATGTTTCCACTTTCTCTCTGGTAAACCTTTTTTCAGCTCCTCCCTCATTAATGACCTGCATATAAAACATTCCCATAAGTTGCTATCAAACACTTGGAATGGCCATGAATTTCCTTTATTAATCTGTTTGCCTGTAAAAATGGAGGGCTTGTAAAAAAAAAAAATGGCTTAAATTCTTAATCAGCTATTGCAGTAGATTGATGCTCATTTCAAATCCATTGTGGAGGTGTACAACAGCGAAAATACAGAAATTGTGTCCTTGTTCAAATATTTATGGACCTAACTGTGTATGATTAATTTCCCAGTGTTTTCCAAGTCATTTAATTTCCTATTAGTCTATTTTACTTCTTTTAGTTTTCTTCTTTTTTTTTTCATTGGACCCCAGACAAAAGTATTTTTGTTTCTTCTGCTGATCAGATCAAAGAGCTAAATCAGATGAACCAGGAGATGGAGAAAAAGATGTCCAGGTCTGACCCAATGGATGATAACCTTACTTTGTACAGACAGCAGGTAGGAACATTTATGTCTCTCATTACTATCTGAAAAGGAACTAATGCAAACAACAGCTGTGTGAAACCTTTTACCTAAAGCACTTCTAATGGAGGTATAAGGGTGGTTGATAGATTCTGTCAAAATACGCAGTCATTGGATACTTTACATGTAACACCATACTAATACTGCGTCTGAGCCCCTCTCTGCTCTCCAAACAGTCTCAATTGTCCATGGGATGGATTCCCCATGGAAGCATTTCTTTCATCTTAAAAGTGCTCTGTTGGATTCAGGTATGGTGCAAGCTGAGGCCACTATTGTAAACTGAGCTCACGGTTATGTTCATGGTACTGGTTTGAGATTTGTTCTTCATTACATGGCAGATTATTATGCAAGTAGCCTTTATAAGATTCAAGTGTTGAACTGTGAACAAGTGTTGGCCGTAAATGGGTGCAACAGTATTAAAATAAGATGTGGCATTCAACTTATTCTCGAGTAGTGTCCAATAAAGGACGTAACATTTGCCCCCCCCCCCAAAAAAAAACAGCTTACCATTACATCACCAGCCTGAACAGTTAAAACTAGGCAGTTTTAGGCTATGAATTTATGCATATAATAAATCCCAAATTCTGACCCATTATCTGCATGTTGAAGAGGATCTCAACTGTCTTGTTTTGGAGAGCCTGTGCTCACTGTAGCCTTAGACTCCAGTTTTGGGTGGCTGGAGGTGTTCCTTATAAAGTGTCCACTAAGTGTAAAAATAAGTGTTTTGAGTTTTGTTCCTGTGCTGGGAAATGTTATTTGCACATACACTATAGATGTACTTTAGCTAGGGATTCGGTTGATACACATTTTGATTGTAATGCTTCCTCAAAACGTACCTCAGATTAACAAATTACTTTTAAGTTTTGTGTCTTTTTCATAATAGCCAGATAGCTTATCATGACTGCATAATGTGTCAAAATGTTTTGATTGGCAAAAATGTTGTTAAATGAATAGATGATACCACACTCATCATTTAAGTGTATGTCATCAGTGGAAACACTTAAAAATGTACTGTTTAATAGGCCTCCATCATAGCACGTAAGAAGGAGGCAAAGGCAGAGGAATTGCAGGAGTCCAGGGAGGAGATGGCTGTCATAACAAGAGAGCTGAGCGCTAAGAGTCAAGCTGTGGGGCAGGGAGGAGTTGAGATCATCCGCTTAGACGAGGTATGTTTTCAAATATAGTAAATTTTAAACAAACCAAACTCACTCCTCTTAAAGCAGACCAAAATGTAGACCAACAGAAAAGTTTTCTTTTTGTTTTCAAATTTTAGTTAATTTGAAAGATGATTTATTTATTTATTTATTTATTTATATATTTGTACTCTTTCTGGTCTGCTTCAGCTCTGTGCCCTCGCCCTCGTTCAGTTAAAACTAGAATTACTTTTGTTCTTTCAATCTTTTATTGTTTTGGAATTGCATTAATTTACAGAACTAACGTTCTCTTGCCAAGGGTGCTTATGCTAGTACTGGTACTGGGGCGGAACTGAACTTGGTAGTACAATTTTTAATTTCTAGACACAAGAGCAGAAGTTTAAGCATACCGTCAAATATAGATAGCATAGTCAATGTAATCAACATAATAATAGTCAGTGTATAGTATAATACAGTATAATAATATTAACTGTTTTTAGTCAATAAGGGCACTGGTGGCTCAGTGGTAGGTGTTTCACCTGCCATGTGGAAGGCCTGGGTTCGATTCCCAGCCAGTGCCCAAACCCCAGCCACTGGATCCAGTGCCGTCCCAAGCCCGGATAAAATGGGAGGGTTGCGTCAGGAAGGGCATCCGGCGTAAAACCTGTGCCAAGTTGTAGTACGGACTGAGTATTCCGCTGTGGCGACCCCTTGCCGGGAGCAGCCGAAAGACCAACAACAACTGTTTTTAGTCAATAAAAATAACTCCTTGGAATAGTGGTGACATTATTGCCACACTGAATACCATAATTACAACCAAAGGAATTTGCATCTTTTGTGGAAAGTGTTCTGGATATTGCTTTTAGTGCCTAGGAACCTTATCAGTTGCTGTTTGTTGTTTTATAAAAAAAATAAATATCAGGTAACACAATTTTTAAAAAATGTCATTTATCAACACTCTAATGAGGAAAAAAATGCTGTTGAGCTGCATGGATTGTAGTGTGACTACAAAACAAAAACAAACAAACTTAATATTCAGCAGTTAGTACTATCAGGGCCTTAGTAGAGAAGTTTCACGTTCTCATATTCCCCTCCCACACACTGAGAGGAGTCCAAAGATTACAATTTCAAAATGGCAAACTTTAGTTGAATCTTGGGGTTTCCATTTTAAGATCAACAATGAGACACCAGCTCCATTAATAGAACCTTTTTGGACGAGGTCCACAAAAGAAGCTTCTCTTGAGACCAAAAAACACATCTCATCTGGACTTCATCTGGACTTTGCCAAGGAACATTGAGATTACAACTGGAAATGTCTGTCGGGGTCAAATGAGACAAAAACGTTTAGCTTTTTGGCTGTAATTTTTGGTGAAAAAAATAAAAAATATGGATTGCATTAAAAAGTCAGCACCTCATACAATGGGTAAAATACCCTGGTGGTTCTTTCATGTTTTGTCTTTGTTTTATTGCCAGTAGTTTGGGGCTTTAGTTATGGTCAGTGGCATAAGAATTCTATTTAACACAGAAAATCTGGATGCCTCTACAACAAGCCTGAATTTGGGTCTTCCAACAAAACATGATTAGAAGCACCAGTCAAAACTGAATAGTACTGCAAATGGTTGCAGTAACACAAAATCTGAGTTTTACAATGGCCTTATGGCCAAACCTATGATTCTTGATTGTTTGGAAATTGTCTGAATGGATGAGAAGTCCAAGATCCCTCTGCAAGTTTTCTCTAACCTTGTTAAATACTATTGAAGGAGACTAAGTGTTATCATTCTACTAAAATGCTGAAAATTACTGAAATATTGGGTGCCTTTTTTATCTGCATTATTATGAAAATGTGTTACTAAAGGGAAAGGTTTTTGTTCCTAAAATTGGTTTAACAATGCAAATGTGAATGTATTTAACAGGACTCGTAAATCAAAAAAGTGTGCTAAACAGAAAAAAGAGCTGTGAATTCTAGAGTAAGATTAAACTTTTATACTAACTGCACTCCATTTAGTCTAAATGTTACAATGTTACCGATATCACACTGCTGTTATATGTGCTCTGTACTGTACTGGATGTCTCTGATATGGAATCTGCACATCATCATAAATAGCATTGTGGTGTTAATATTCCTGTCTCTGCTCTTTGTCTGTATCCTCTTATGCTGTTGGTTTGTCTGTCTGTCTGGGTGGCTGGTAGATTCCAGCATGGCCTTGTGCAGTGGGATGGGATACAGAAGAGATAGAGAAGCACACAGGCCAAAATAGCCCCCACCTTGTCTTTCCACTTGCTTCAGTCCTGTCATCCCTGTTTGATAAGGCACTCTTCTGCATGTGGCTTCTTCAACCCAAGGATGGGTGCAAGAGCACACCAGCCATGCATAGTGACACAAGATAATGAGAAACCGGGAGGTACACTAGTTCCTGTGTGTGTGTTTTTTTTTTTTTTTTAGCCATATCATTCTCAAAGGATTTTGCCCACCAACACGAATTGTTTTATTTCCCCAAAACAATATAGCTTTTGAAAAAAACAGCCCAAAATGGATTGCTTCACTTTTCAATGAACACACCTTACAGAATCGGTGTATGTCAGTGTGTGCATCTGTGGAGAATGTTTAAGAAAGAGCTCTGGGATGGATTATGCCCTTGTATGGTCACACAATGGCACAGCACTGATTTAAAAAAGGAGAGAGCGCAGCACATGGGGTTCGTAGCTAATAGCTGTTGTAATGAAACCGACATTTAATAGATCAGTGTAAATAGAGCAAGCCTTTCAAACAGCAGCTGGTCCATATCCTAAAATCAGTGTGTGTGAATGTGAGTGCTCTGCATTTTCCCCTTTTTTCTTTTTTAGGCTCACAGTAATAATAAATTGTGAAAGAGAAGGAGCTGTGCTTTGTTTCAACTTTTAAGCATTTTGAAATTTAATCTTTTAAGGGTGTTGATTTAATCAGATGAAAAATTTTATTAAATTGTACATTTTTATTTTATGTCACTTCAAAGCATAGCAGAATATTCTTTTATTCTTTTGTTTTAACGCAGGTCAAGCATTATTAGTTATATGGACAAAACAAAAAGATGAAGAATTGTAGTGAAATATTAAATAAATGAAGCGTTCATTCATGCTTGCTTTGAAGTGGAAGAACAAGGAGTTCGCTTTTTTTAATTTTATTTTTTAAAATTCCACATAACGGCGTTCATCCTATTATTGAGAGATCTTGTGGTCGAATGTCGACGAAGCTGCTGCAATCAGTGGTAGGAGCTAAGGGAGCAGGATTGGCCATGCTCCCTTTGTGGGAGGAATGAGATACTCTGCCCTGTCTGCCCCATGGACACTAGCTAATCGCAGCTGTCTGTGAGCTCATACTGTATATGTGAAAGAGTACGGAAAGCACTTTTTGCGTAGTGTGTTATGTTGCTTTGTGATAAAACATGACATGAGGGGGAAAAAATACTTTCAATTATTTTTAATCTTTAATTTTCACATTTAAGAGAATGTCAGAGTTAAAGCAGGTGGTAAAATTTATGATGGTAAAACATTTGTCTCTCACTATAACTTTTCTGATACTATCGTCACTGTTCAACTGTAGGCCCATCTGTTTCTTCTGTATTTTCTGCATTAGGCCTAAAAAGTAACAACCGCTCTGTATGTTTGTTCACTTTTGAATGCAGCACTTGCTAACAATGATTTATTTGCCCTTAATGCCTCTGCATTTTTTTCCATTTCACTGTGATGATTACCTACCAACGCATGTGGTGACTAATTTAGCCACTGTCACTTGACGGCCATTTGTAACGAGAGAAAACAAGGGAACACTACCCAGCACAATTGTTGCCTATAATCCCCCCAACCTTGTCTGCCCTTGATGTCCCGAAATACACAAAGGGTAAACTCTAACACACAAGCTCCACATACTCTGAGCGACACACGACACACTGTGATTTTTCTCAGGTTGCTTTATACATGTATAGCTGGCTGTAGTGACAGAAGGGTGGTCCAAGCGATGTTCTTTTGCAGGAACTGAACGATGACGAAGGCGCTTTGCACCCCTGGCCATGTGCCTACAGTCTCAAGTTACTTTGGTCACAAACTGAGGAGACATCCCTTAGGGACACCACTTCACTGCCAGATACTAAAAAAACATAAAAATAAACTCCTATCCCCAATCCCCTACCACCAGCACAAATCTGATTTCATTCAGTCTGTATTTTTAAAGCTCCATTCTAGCTATGTAAGGAATATATCACAATGTCAGTCCCTCCTAAAATGTTTTATTCTGCTTATACCACAACAATTTGACAGATGTATCTTGTCACGTTAGAGAGCAAGCAGAAGATTTGCTGTCCTTTCACTAGTTAAGCCTTACTGACTATTGTAAAGTGCTGACGAAGCGATTCCTGCCCTGAATATTACATAAATATTTTTCTTATGAAAAAGTTCAGTGTATATAAAGTAACTTGCTCGGTTGAATAACAAGATGTTGGTGTATCTGGGAAATATTGTCCTTATATGACTGTAGAAATAATGACATTTTGGAGCAACTGCAATAATATAACCTTATTAAAGGAAATTAATATTTTCAACCAATCAGATTTGAGAATTTAACAGTGCTGTAAAATATGTTGGGGTATTCTCCAAAAAGACAATAAGGATTTAATCCTACATTCCAGTCTTTATGAGTAAAGACTCTCATATAGGATGTGTGCATGCATATGTGTGAGCCTGATGTTTATTCTCATTGGAATGTTTCTCTTGTGGCTACCTGCTTACTACTTATAGCACAGCACTTTTACATATGACATGGTGGAATTTATTTGCCAATTATTATTTTTTTCAAATGCTTTTCAAATCTAAACTTAGTTCATTGTCCCTTATGGTTTTTGATTTCTTGATTTATCATCTCTGTGTTGATCACAGTTCAAGAGGTACGTTGCCAAGATGCGCGGCAAGAACATTGTATATAAGAAGAAGCGGCAAGAGATAGCAGAGGTTAAGGCTGAGTTTGGTGTTCTACAGAGGACAGAGGAAGTCCTTCGCCAGCGCCACACTGCTCTACAACAGCACCTGGTATGCCCATTGACTTTTGCTTGGCCCTTACATTTCCACCTCTATCAGCTCTATCAACATCCATATTTTTTTCACATCACTTTTATACAAATCTTATTTTATTCCCAGCTCTTCCTTTTTTCTCTTTTTTCTTCCGTCATGTTTAATTCTATATATTAATTTACGAAAAGTTGTAATTTAATTACATTTGCTCAGAGTATGTCTGAATATCAGCCTAGTTTGAAGGTTAGAAGCTGAAGGGTAAAAGAAGATTATCTCCCCCCACCACACACACTTTTTTTTTTTTTTTTTTTTTTTTTAAAAAGCACTTTTCACCTGTGCTATAAGTCAAGACAGTACATTTTTAGGCACTTTCCTGAAAATGAAGGGAAATCTGTTTCTTTGAACCACACTTAAAATAAAAGTTTATAGGTAGTTTTGGAGGAAAATTAATAAACTTTTATTTTTGTTGAACACATTCATGAAATCCTCAGGCGCCTTGCTTTGTATGTAAATTAATCTCTTTTCAAGTGTACATTTAAATTTCCCTTATAAAGTCATATTTTAAACAATTGTTAGGTAAGCAGTTAAGTAATATATGGCAGGATATTCCATTATAGTCAAGTGGAGGTTGTGTTAATGAAGTAATAGCAATAAAAGGAAATAATGCTACAGAATGCAAAGGAAGACTAAACTTATGAGTGCTTTTTGACAATAATTAGATCAACATTTAGGGCTCTTCAACTCCATTCCTTGAGGGCCACATTTTATAATTCACCAACACCTAAATATACTCACTGAACCTGGTAATTAACAGACTAGTTGAAGTAGCTTTGTTTGAGCAGAAGAATTACCTAACTGGACACTGGCCATCCAGCCCTGAGGATGGACCACATATGGGTGTGACGGTCAGATCTTCACATACTTTTTGCCATTTTATTGTATCATGGAGTAGCCATAAGTCAAAAATAGCTTGCGAGATTACAGTGAAGCTGTCGTACATTGTTTCTTAGAGGATTCACTGCATTAGATCCAAAGCTCTTTTTGGACATGGAATATGTGAAATTGCCGACTCCATTAATCTGTTAAAGCTAAAGCTTTTTGTCATTCAGAAATGGGGCACTTTTATGTTCATTGTCCCCACATCTTCATTCAACAATACCTTCATGACAGAAAGAGTCACACACACAAAACTTGCCATATTCTCACGACTCTACAGTACATAAAGTACCTGTAAGGAGGCCAGACCATTTTTCAAATATTTTTGTGTTTGCTTTTGCACTGGAGTCCAACAAACCAATCCTTCATTGGAGTCAGACCGACAGTTTCCAAATTATGTTTGGGATTAGGTAGCAGCCAGTGTTGCCAGATCAGACTGACAAAACCCTTCCTAGGTAGTGCTAAAAAATATGGTAAAACGGCACAAAGCACTCTAGTAACATTTATGGATCACTTTTAACACAGCACAAGTATGAACGGCCTGCAATCACATTAGCAAATAGGCATGCACAAGATTATCAGATACTGATGTAGGACGTCATTACATATAGTGGGCCTACCAATCCCGACAGTCTAGCAGCATAACTTCAAGCTTTTCAAGTGTCTCTTCCGAGACTGTCTGGGTTTGGTAGGCCCAATATATGTAATGACGTCCCACATCAGTATTTCAGTATCACATAAGCTTGTGCGTGCCTATTTGTTAATATGACTGCAGGCCATCCATACTTGTGATGTGTTAAAAGTAATCCAAAAATGTTACTAGAGTGCTAATACTCGGCTAGTACCTTTGTGTGCCTCTCACACTTACCAGGTGTGGCTTTTATATACTGCACGCGCGCACACACACACACACACACACACACACACACACACACACACAAACACTAACCGAGAGGTGAGAGGTCACTGGGCAGAGTGCGGACGGTCCTCAGCTTATAAACACTGCTCTGAGCGTCCCGTCAGGTGTTTAAATAATTTAACGAATAATGGCTGAACTGAACATGGAGCTGAGGGGGGCTAAGGTCTCGTCTGTTCCACAACAAGCTGAGCTTTAACCCAATTTAAATAGGGAAAAAACTAGATCAGTATTTTTTGGCCAAAGTTAATATTGTGGCAGGCAAACACGATGATGATAATAATAATTGTAATTTGACACATGATGTACATTACAGTGGAGTGAAATTATTTTAGTTTTGTAGTTGGGGTCAGAGGTCAGGGTCAGCGAGGATACAGCGCCCCCTGGAGCGTAGGTGGGGGTGAGCGGGATTTAGGGTCCTTGCTTGGTGGCAGCTTGATGGTGCTGGGACTTGAACCCCTGACCCCCTGATCAGTAACCAAGAGTCTTTACCGTTTGAAACACACAGTGCATGTGAAGCACGGCCCGTCAGACTGTCGGACACACACAGTCACTGCTCCGCCTCTGGGGTGGCACACGGGTCAGCAGCGCAGTGTGTCCTCTGACCTCTGAGCAGTGTAGGAAAAAAACTGCAGCACACTTGAACATCTCTTCCTCGACCGCGTCATCTGTTTAACAAATGAGAAACTCCTCACTGCATCCGTTAAAGGAGCAGAGACATCATAATCACTGCAGTAATTATTCAATCACAGTCTGATTATTAAATAAGATCGTTTAAAAAGAAGAAACGTGTTGTATGAAAGCCTTGTGTTTTTCCGCGGGTGTGGCTCGCCCGTGTCCGACTCCCTCTTAACACGCCGCATGCGCTCACATCCCACACCACCGTGTACAATGTTCATTTATTTATTGGTCAGATCGGATTTGCATGTTTTACTGTTTACATTCATGATTCCACGTGACTTGGGCCCGCACGTGTGTGCACATCCATACGTCAGTGGATGTTCGCTCCAAACGCCCATAAACTCATCAGGAGATGAACTGACCCTCTCTCTAAACCAGTGTGTGTAGAAAACGGAAGCAGTTTGTATGAAAAACTGTGATATTTAAGATATGCGTCGAAAGCTGACCCATTGATTAAATTAATTAAATCAACCAACAAAAGATGGATTAAACTACATAATCAAACTGCACAGCCCTGAATCATACATAGACATTCAAAGCTTTAATTAAATCCTCCATGAATGCTGTTTTAAAGTTTCAACAGAAACAGAGTAAAAAGAAGTAAAGAATGTCCAGATGAACACACACCGCATTCCCGAGTCTGGAGCCGACGGCTGGAGCATCGAGTGTGACGTGTGGAACTGATGCACGAAAGGCAGATTAGGAAATTTATGCAAAACACAATGCAGCATCCTAAACGATAACTCACCTGTCAGGCTTCACCATGACGAGAGGAAAACCTCTTCCTCAGTGTTGAAGATTTAACACACTAATGTCTCTAAGTTAATTCATCTAAAGTTAATACTTACATACAGTAGTGTACGTGCATGTTATTCACAAGTTCTGACGCGTGTCTTTCTTGTTACACAGTGTTACTCACGACTACAGACGTCCGTTGATTTCTTTCTCTTGTTTTATTTTCAACATCAAAGTACAACGGTTGTTACAGTTTCTTGCGTAAATCCACTGTAGTCACAAGTCGTTTGCTGTGTTCTGTAGCTTCGGTAGATTACAGTTACAACAACTTATTTTATTGTATCCTTTAGCTTACAGTATCACGGTCAAAAGCTTGTGTTCTCCACACCTTTCTGTATCCTTCCGTGTCTTAACA
>JAOVVB010000032.1:10528902-10541949 GCA_028570985.1 Heterobranchus longifilis
ATATAAAATTAAAATTTGCAAGTCTCTAGTTTCAATACAACTTTGTAAGTTTGTCACATTCATAACTATAACCCCAACCTGTTGCTAATGATTTTCCTGGAAAACCAGACCCCATTGTGTTTATTCATTACCTAGTTAATGTAATCAATACTCCCTATTTGTTTAAGCCTATTGTAAATATTATGATAGAAGTATTTTCTATATCGTAATTACCTTTTCTCTTTTTTCCTCTTCTTGCTTGTGTGTGCAGAATTGCCCGCTGAAGAAGGTAATTATTATTTTTATCATTTACCAGTGCATTTATTTCAAAAAGCATTAAATAAATTGCATTGCATTGTAGTGTATTATAATAGATACCTGTTTTCTTCTGTCCTCTAGGAAAGTCATTATGGGAGCTGGTCGTTGAGCAGTTTGAGGATTTACTCGTGCGGATTCTCCTGCTTGCAGCTTGTATATCATTTGTAAGTACCATTAAGGAAAAATAATAAGAATATGTATGTTAAAGGCATCCACATATTAAAGTATTTAATTCCAGCAACAAAAAAATCAAAATGAAATAGTGTGTATCCTTAAACAGCCTCGTGGGGTGTGTATGGTGTGCATGTGTGTGGATGAGTTGTTGTTTGCATGTGTGTGTGTTTGTCTTTGTCGTGTCTTGAGTTGCCGAGAGATCAGGAGGTTAAGCAGCTGAGAAAGCTGGTCCCGCGCAGGAATGGTGAGAACAACATTCATTGCGATCAAGTGTCTGTCGCTATCTACCGAGCAAGACGTCTGGGCAGGATACTTCTGTCTCACTCCGACATGTTTACACTCCTTTCATTAGCCTGAAATGCTCCTGGAGGAAGTGGTGTAAAGCCACTTTCCTTTCCGTCTGTCTTTGTTTCTTTGTTTCCCTTTGATGTGTGTTGTTCTCTCTGTCTTTCTTCCTTTTTTGATTTTTGTCTGTCAGTATGTATTTCCTGCGGACTCCGTCACTCTCTTTTTGCGTTTATTCTTTTTCATTTCTATTTTCACATTCATATTTTATTCTCTGCCTACTAACTGCTTTCCTTTTTGTTTTTACTTTTGCCCTTCTGTTTCTCCCTTTTATGTCTATCTTTCTTTCTTTCTTTCTTTCTTTATCTTCCTTTTTTTTGCCCTTTCATTCTTTTGTACAAATCCTCAGGTCAGGTGATCGGTTTGCAGTCACTGACCCTTGAGAGAGTGTATCTTGTGGTCTGAATGAGGTCAGCGGTCGGTTAAGCCGTTAAGTCTGTAAGTGCGTGTGGTGTCGTGAACTCTGAACCACATGGCTGCGTGGGCAGATTGCTACATCACAGCAGGCAGTAGCATGAGAGCCAAATGCCCACCTGGCAGTGTAAAGATAGCAAGGTGTCGGGCTTGGCTGTGTCACAGTTCTCCTGGAATGCATTAGGCCAGAGGGCATCGCTGCAGGACAAATTTAGCTTCTGACCTTCAGTAGGATGTTGGGTGTTCCAGCAGCTGGGGTAATTGTCCAGCGGTAGGAGCATTATCCATTGGCTAGTTTTATTTATTGGCCGGTACCAGTATTAGAAATGTAGAAAATGGCTGCTGTTTAACACTGGTGTGTTTGACACCAGTGTGCTTGTGTTTTTTTATTCCTGCATTTCCTAAGGCTATGACGATTGAATTGGAATCCATATACCTTAGTCTAGATCACAGACAGCAATGTTATACGAGGTGCTATCAAAACATTTTCAAGGTTAGCTTTGTTTGCAAGAAAGAAATCGATTATTTATTACTTACTTATTAATACTTTAGTATTATCTAGCGAGTGAGGAGGGTGCGGAATTTCTCAGATGATCATTAGGTACAATTTTCTTAATAGGGGTTAAGCTTGTCCTGATTTCTCGTCGTCTTCCAGTGATGTCCTTCCGCTCTTGAAGCATGTGTGTCACTCAACACCTCGAACGACTCATTGCAAGAATTTCATGTTCGCTCTTTGTTCTAACTTGCTGTCCATGATAAAGTAGCAGAAGTGGTAACGCACATGGTCAGAATAGCACCGGTTTCACAGCTCTCGATTTACACAGGACACAATGTCTTTTGGCACACTGACTTATGAAGCCATCTGTTGCCATGTTACAAAACTAGTCTTGAAACTTTTTTTTGATACAACCTAGTAATTATTACCCTTATTATTTAGTTATTATACGCTAATTGACTTGTCTTTTCAGTTAAATGGATTCCAAAACTTAGTATCTGAAGAAAAGTATAAGTAATGCCAACTTAAATCAGAAAAGATTTAATGGCCCCAAAAAGTAAGCAATAAAATACTTGGAGGTGTGTTGTTAAAGGAATTACCTCGATACTGTATGTTGCGATGTGGTGCGATGCAAAGCTATTTTATTTGTATCACCCCAAAATAGATTATTTTCCCCTAAAATCAAGTTCTGAAGTGTTTCATTCCTCTTATACCACAGCATTTTGCTGCTGGAACATCATCTCTATCTGTTTATAGTTGAATTTAATATTGTGGATTATCAGCACAACTAGTTCCTGTAGTCACTCCTTACAGTCACTCGCGCACACACCACCTTATTTAAGAAAAGTATATGCAACCTGTTACCTGACCATATTCACAAGTTTTTGCCGTGTTTTCGCCATACAAGTTCCTGTGTAAGCTGTTACTATAGAAAGTGTAACATGTTAATATCAACATTGTAGACTAAACTAATGTTAGGGCTGAATTCATAGAAAATTAATGAACACCTTCAGACTAGAATTGATCATTTATCAGCGCCATGGCATACATAATATAATGCTACTTGTTTTGCCTAATAGACCTTATATTTGATTTGTTTAGTCACAATATTTTAACAGGTAAACTGACACTTGCTGAGAACTAAATACACTATCTACTTCATTTTATTTCTTAATCATGGACACTAGGGTTAGGGTCCCAAGCCCAGATAAAATGGGAGGGTTGCGTCAGAAAGGGCGTCCGGTGTAAAACCTGTGCCTCGTTGTTGTGCAAATCAGTTGGTCCGCTGTGGCGACCCCACACAACAAGACTAACAACAATCTACTTTAGGTAATCACAATCATTGACTGTTATGAATTGTGATTAATCACAATTTTAAAATATTTATACTTTTACAAGATTTACTTTTATGCATGACGAACTGGTTAGAAGAAACATTATGCAAACAAATGTTAACTTAAAATCTTTCGAATGGTAGACTATTTGCAGCAGCAGTCATGTTTTGAGACCATGTCTCAGCTTCGAGAAATTGGCTAGCACAAAAAAAAATTGTCAAAATGTCTTTCTTGTCTTTTAACACGATCAGAGTGAATGAGCGCAGTTGCCATTTGTTATCGATTAGGTTTGGGTGGTAAGGTTACTTACTGATGTCCTGATATATAATATATACTGTATATATTTCATGAGATTAAAATTTTTGTTTTTGTCTATCTATTTCATCTGTAAGTAAGCCAGAAGCCTAGAGAGTCTGCCCATGATTTTATTACATTAGGACGGTGAAGGAAGCCAGACTGCAGCAGTGGCATTCTCGTGTGTAGCACAGTGTTTCTGCGCTCCAGAATTTTGATGCTGCTTTGTGTGACTTGTCAGCCGAATCACTGCAGATGGTGGCTTTATGCATATAAAACAGCAACAAAAAAGGCTTTCGAGAAACAGGCACTGCTCAGGAGCGCAGTCATTCAAATGAGCTGTGAAGGTTTGCTCTGCTCGGCTTTACTGTCTGGCACCTTTGAAACAAACAACACGATTACTAAACCTAAACTGTATGTATTTAGTCTGGAGCTTTATACTTTATCAGGGTCCAATAACAAGACGGGCGTGTAAACAGCACAGGGACACTTATTCACAGTGGCGTTATTGCTCATAACATCAGTGTGTTTCAGTCGGTAAATTATGACTTGTCTTGATTATAGGTTGTGTGTGTATGTGTGTGCATGCTGTATCAAGGCTTTTATAGCTTTATAGATTCCATATCAGTCTTCTGTCCTGGTGGAGTCTCGGCACTGCAGAGTTTAGCATTTGACCTAATTTCTTTATTTAACAGGCCTTATTAAACTCTGCGGCTAATTAGCAGGAGATTCACAGGCTGAATTTGGGATGGTGGAAAGAGGGGAAAAAAACAAATCTCTGCAGTGTTAAGACACTATAGACTTCCAAATCATAGGAAATACAGCATGATCGGCAGGTTTGGAATGTTCAATAATAACTGGAAGCTGACTGTTTAATGATAACTGGAAGCTGGTTTTACGTAAGAGAACCAGAGACATTATACATTACATCATATACAGTACATTATAATCCCGGAGAATGGCCGCTGCTACATCATGCATCTAAAAGCAGCAGGAGATTACCCAACTCTCTAGACCGATACTAACGTTGCGAAATGTAAATTATGCATGCTAATGGAGAAAAAAAGCAAAGAAATTCATATTACCTCAACCGCACTTAACACATCATACAGTCTGTTATGTGCTATGCAGTTCAACCAAGATTTTGTTTTATGCATTAAATACACAGTCTCAAGTAAACTTTGGTCATTTGATTCATTTCAATATGAATACGGTATCTTTGTGTTTCTCTCTAGGTTTTAGCCTGGTTTGAGGAAGGCGAAGAAACAATAACAGCCTTCGTGGAGCCGTTTGTAATCCTGCTTATTCTTATAGCCAACGCCATCGTTGGTGTGTGGCAGGTGAGTTAATATTGGCATGCACTTCGTTTCTAAAGTCGCACCCTCCTGCACGCTTCCTAGAGGAGCAGTTTGTAACATTTATGGCCCTTTGAAGATACCGTGAAGCCTTCACCCCTAAGCATGATTTTTTTTTTTAAATGTGTGTTTGATTGGCGTGACCCTGAGTAAAAGGATCTCCATATGAAGAAATTAGGCTAATCCTTTACCAGGAAATATTTTATATCTTAAAAATGGTAAAAAAAAAAAAAAAAACCCTTCCTTAAAATTACAGAATTCACCTTTAAGAAGTGTTTAAAAGTGAGAATTTTTTTACTGAGCACTATTTGAATTTTTTTTAGCATTATTTTATTTTTTTATAGATAGAAAGATAACTAAACTTTTAACAAAATGCTTGGACTAGAAATATCTACTTTTACCCTTATACTTGGAAAACGTCCACACTTACAAATGGCTCCATTTTTACATTTAATTTTTTTTTCTTCCCCAGACTGATTGTATTTATAATAAATCGAGATCTTCCTCTTCCTCTTGCCTCTGTAAGCTAAATAAAGTGTCTAAGCTTTAAATCTTGCCAAAAAAGCTCTTCTCTTCCCCAAAACAGTGCTACAAAAAAATTAATGCATGGTTAACATGTAATGTCCTTTCACTTCCAACAAAGATCTGGGGTTGTAGTCGTAAGCATGAATCACTCAAGCAGATATTGTAGTGGCTATGCAGGTTTAGTGCAGATGGCATTTTTCCTGCCTGTAAGCGTCCTCTGTGTGTGTTTTTTTTTTTTTTTTTTCACTTTGAAAAATTGACAGGAGCGTAACGCGGAAAATGCCATAGAGGCACTTAAAGAGTACGAGCCGGAGATGGGGAAAGTCTACAGACAGGACAGGAAGTCTGTGCAAAGGATCAAGGCCAAAGACATCGTACCGGGGGACATCGTGGAAGTAGCTGGTAAGACTGGGAAAACTTAGCACAACATGCTACTAAATGAACCATTATGTAATGATGCTCTGAATAAAGGCTGCCGTGTATCTCTCTGTGCTTTGATTAACTACTATGAGAACCGCCACCCACGCATACACACATACACATACACACACTCACGTGCACCCCCACATCACATGCCTCTAGTAAAGCTTTTGTCCTTCCTAGGCGTTCTCAGACAGATCTTTCCTCTCTTTCTCTTTTTCCCTGTCTTGCTTACACACACATATGCACACACTGTACTCTCCACATGTGCAGAAATGCAGAAGAGCTTACAATCATGTGGGAAGTTGTAGGAAGATGCTGTTACATTTTGTTGTGTGTTGATGCAGGATAGCTTTTACATTCACCGTGCCATGGGCTATATTTTTTTTTACAAACCTGTTAAACCGGACTGAAAGTCATAGAAATTTTGGAGTACGAGCGTGGGATGATGGTGTAGGTTGTAATGGATTTTTTTTTTCTTTTGTTCTAGAGTGGTGGTCGGTTTTATATTTATCTGCTTGGCGAGATTATGGAATGTGCTATGTATAGCTAACACTGGCAATAGTGAATATGACAGGTGTTAAGTTTTTCATGGAGGCTCCACCACCCCGTGTCCTTTATCCTCATTGCTGTACTGGAGTATCGCTGTGTGTGATGTGTACGATGTCCACACGAATGTCAGCATCATCTTGACAATGCCACTGAACGTTTCATTTTATGTTAATTTCAGTAGTAGACATGAAATGACATGAACATTTTAGGTAAACATTGATTGAGCAACGAATAACATATATAAACTTTTTTTAAGCGGTTTAATTTTGGAGTGAAATTTAATCAAAATGCTTCCATGGAAACCTCTTTTCAACATCTGAGCTGGTTGTTAGAGTGATGGAACGACATTCATCTGTGTGAATGAGGCAGCGTGACAGGGATCTGCTGCCTTGCTGCTTGGTGAAGAGGCGATCAGTTATTAGAAAAAGGAATTCATTTAATAAAGCACAATCAGAGTAATTCACATACTTTTCAATTTGTAATGGTTTGATTAATTATAGAAATCAAATTTATAACATGCAGCATGTTATTTTATAAATCTATCAGTGTGAGGATATCCATGGAGAAAGATGCCAAGTGCAGATAAGTTTGTTAAACAAATAGCTAATCAACATCGAAAAGGCTGAAAAACAACCAGTAGATAAATAAAAACAAATCAATATGAAGACAAGGCAATGACAGGAAAAACATAACAGGGGAATACTAATTTCTTATGGGCATTTAAGGTAGGTAACGACCACGGTGAGGCCAGAGTAGGGAGCAATGATCACGGTGAGGCCAGAGTAGGGAGCAACGACCATGGTGAGGCCAGAGTAGGGAGCAACGACCATGGTGAGGCCAGAGTAGGGAGCAACTACCACGGTGAGGCCAGAGTAGGGAGCAACGACCATGGTGAGGCCAGAGTAGGGTTCGACGACCATGGTGAGGCCAGAGTAGGGAGCAATGATCACGGTGAGGCCAGAGTAAGGAGCTACGACAAGGCCAGAGTAGGGAGCAACGATCCCTAGGCCAGAGTAAGGAGGGAGACGATCACGGTGAGGCCAGAGTAGGGAGTCACGGCTACGACAAGGCAATGTGCAATGTGGCATAGAAGCCTCTTAATTCGCAGTTCCTGAGACACCCCTGGGTAGAGTGATGACCACATCAAGGCCAGAGTTGGAAGCTACGGCTATGTTGGAGCCAGAGTGGGGACCGACGACCACGCTGAGGCCTGAGTCAGAAGTGACGCCTAAGGCAAGGACAGAGTAGGAAGTCACGGCTATCTTGGGGCCAGAGTAGGGAGAGACGACTATAGTGAGGCCAGAGTAGGGAGTGACGGCTACGGCAAGGCCAGAGTAGGGAGCATTGGCTACGTTGGGGCCAGAGTAGGGAGCGACGACCATAGACAGAGGGTAGAGTGATGATCATGGCAAAACTAGATCGGGGAATAAAGACCATAATGTCCTTAGCTGAGGAGACAGACGTTCTCATCCGAGCGGGGAGGCCGAGAGAAGATCTGATTGTTAGTTCTATCAATCTCAGGGATATAAAGTTTTAGTACCTGATGTGTGATGTGTCAGCTATGGATTTTCTCTCACTTACTTTCCATTTTCCATATGGATAATGAACAACAGTTACTGAGTTTACATGGATCCTAATATTTCACTAACAATCAGAATAAAGATGCGCTCGTGTAAGCGCAGTTGGAACAGACTGGCCTTATGTGGCCCGAGTCTGGAGAGGATTTCATAACCTCATGTGTCTTTTTATGTTCTAGCTCTCTCAGCATGCAGTCTAGAAAGGGATTATGTATTGTAACAGATTTGGCCACGAACAGAATTGCAAACAGTACAATCCGTCCTGATGGTCAGCACCTAACAGCGTTGTGTGCATTTCATTTCAAGTCTTATTGTCATCATGTGGCCTGCCATGTGCATTTTGGGTAATAAACAAATTGCACAGACTTTATATCTAGTATGGAAGATCATTTATATTTATACCACTGTACTGTTGAACCTTCAGTTCATATTGTTCAGAAGGTGTTGATTAATATTTTAAGAGCATATTTGACAGTAGTTATAGCTGCAAGGTTTAATAATGCGTTTGTTTTAATAATAGCAAGTTGCGCAAGAACTTGTATGGCTGATGCTTCAAATGGGTTTTAAAAACAACAGTTATAATAGTTGATACGGTGCCGTTACCTTTTAGGTGATGTATATTTTTAGAAGGCGCCTCCGATCTCAGCATTTTTGTGTTTTTGAAGTGGAAGAAGAGGATGTTGGATTTTTTTTTTTACCTGAGTAATCATGGCTATGTTTTTTTCTTATTTTTTTTTTTTCTAACTTCAAGAGAGAAAAAAAGTGCTTTGTGGATGCTCCAAGACTTTACACGTACAGTACCAGTCAAAGGTTTGGACACAACTTCTAATTAAATTGTTTAGTGATTTATTTTCTACATTCCAGAACAATACTGGAGATTTAAAAACTAGGATATACCACCTATGGAATGATGTATCTAAGTAACAACAGCAACAGACATAAAGGTTAGCCTTTCTGGAATAGTTCTTGCAAGAACAGTATTTTCAAGTGCATTTGCAAAACCCATCAAGCACCATGATGAAACTGGCTCTCATGAAGACCTTCCCAGGAAAGCAAGACCAAAATTTACCTGTGCGGCAGAGATCTGTGTTCATTTAGAGTTACCATCCTCA
The DNA here is from genome assembly GCA_028570985.1 of Heterobranchus longifilis. Taxonomy (NCBI): domain Eukaryota; kingdom Metazoa; phylum Chordata; class Actinopteri; order Siluriformes; family Clariidae; genus Heterobranchus; species Heterobranchus longifilis. The sequence continues at coordinate 10,537,798 of JAOVVB010000032.1, forward strand.
GAAATCAGCAGTTAATACTGCTAACACAGTCTAATTGATCTTTGTATATTCATTTGATGATGGGTTGTAAAGCGCAGAATGGCTACGGCCGAGGATGTCCAGTCCTAACCGCCCGACTCCTTCTTCTCATCTTTCCATTGCATTTGAAAGGCCATATGTCATACAACACCAGATAATATGTAATGGAAATGTTATAAGTGTGTGATTTATACCTTTTATCAGCTGTTGAATGGAAGGAAATCCCCCTCACATCAAGCCGGGAGGGATACACATTGTAGCCTGTGATTGATAACAGCACTGAGTTCTCCTATTGTTGGCTCCCAAAGAGATGACCATAAAAGGAAGCGCTCTTAAGGTACCTCCTCTTGCTCCTCCTCAACCGGCCCAACCTACTGTCCTCAAGAGTGCTGCAATTTCAAACATGCCGGCCAGCATGCAGGATTGCTCCAGAGCTGGCAATCATCTCCCATCACCGAGGGGGCTCGCGAAGAGGAACGGGGCTGCTGTCAGGTGGATTGTGCATTCACACTGACATGAAGGGAACAGGTGCCTAGTGTGCAGTTTTCTGTTCATCACAAGCATCAGAACAAGTATCTAAGCCAGAGATGTCTTCTTCTGTTCTTCTGATTCAAATCAGTCAGATCCAGTGGCTTAGGTTCAGAGGATAGGAACATGACACTGTCTGGTGTTTAGATGTTATCTCAAGCTGTTCGTGATGTACGGATTTCTCTAGGGAAGTAATGAAAGTAGTAACTTTCTACTGCACTGTGGTATCAGCATAGTTCTCACCTCAGGCTATTTATACAGCACCTTCTTTTGTACTTACGAGTATCACAAGGCAGCTTTATATAATAGCTAACAAAAAAGTAAAATGAATCAACATGAACTTTTGGAGACCCAAGTTCTCATTTTTTTCATGATTTTTTTAAACATTGGGTTGGATTCGGGGGAAAATGTTTTCCATCATAGGTAAAAAAAAAAATTTGTAAAGTGTGTTTTGTGATACACAAAAGATTAAGTAATAATAATTATAATAAAAATTAATCCATCTTCTACCCATACAACTTACCCTGTGTGGGGTCGTGTAGTCTCGCAGAGAACACTGAGCACAGGTCAGGGTACATCATGGATGGGGTGCCAACCCGTCGCAGGGCACAATCACACACTCTCACACACCCAAACACATTCTACGGGCAATTTGGAAACATCAATCAACCTACAGCGCATGCCTTTGGACTGTGGGAGGAAAGTGCGAACTCCACGCACAAAGACTGTAAACATTCTGTAGCACAGTCATTAACTGCGACAAAGGGGATTTTCTAAGATATTTCAAAAGTTGTGTTCAATGATGACGCCAATGCGTCACTGGCAATGGAGACTATGTTGAGTAGAACCTTTTTTATAGAGAAAGAGTTACTCTACCAACATATGCAATTTGAACAACCTATGTGAGCATAAATAAAAATTTATGCATTACATTTGACACTTTTTACACTTTTGCTTTACTTTGGGTACAGCCCTCGTATATTATTAACGTAAATATCATGATCAGTGGGGCCAGGGAATAGCTGTCAGTAAGCTAATCTAAAGCTGTTAGTAAACATGACGTCGCACTTGTTCCCAATCCTTGCCATTAGCACTAACCACCCTTTACCTACGTCCACATGTTTCATAACCTATTCTGCTGTACATGTTTTAGCTCTTCAGCTTCAGTTCCCACTCAGAGCGCTGCAGATGGTGCCGGCCATGTTTATTTAACCTCAGTGCTCATTCTCGTTGTATAGATGAGGCCACTTAACAAGATCCATGTGACTGTTTATAAAAGCCAAAGTGCTGGGAACTCTGTACAAACTCACACAGCGGGTTATGACTGGCTACCATGTCTCCATTCTGTTATCGACATCATGTTTTTTTTTGTTAGCATGTATGTGATCGATCGGTGCGGCAGGAGCTATGAACTTCTTTGGCCTCTTTTCTCCCACTCCTCTCTCCAGCACCTGGCTGTGACTCATGTGTTTAGTATTGTGCTGGTTCTGGGTACGCCGTGTGTCGTGTGTAGGTGTTCTAGAGGGCGCAACGCTCTCAAACTGCCCGGTCGAGCCGAGAGGAGGCGGATATACGAGTGAAGAGGAAGGATAAGCAGCTAAACAGCAAGCAGAGGAGAGAGGAGGACAAACACGTACCTGTAGGCCACTTTGCAAGTAACAGTGCTAGGCTGGGCTTTGAAGCTGCTCCTGTAACTTCTGAAAAAGGACTTATCTCAGGGAATGCAAGATCGGTTAAAAATGCTGGAATAAGCTCCAGCCAGCTCTCGCTGAATCAGTCACACATTTCACCACTGTTGTATTTTGGATCATGGTAATATTTCTGCATGTGGTACTTCAGTTGGAAAGATCAGTGATTAGAGGGAAATAATGTCTCAGAAAGAATGCTGTCTTTCATTCATTCATTCTTTCTCTCTCTCTCTTTCTTTTTACTGTTTTTTTTACAATGTTTAACACCTTAATCTAGCTGATTAGAAAGGTGTTGATTAACTTTTCATAGTCTCAGCTGTGACAAGTTTTTGCTGTAATTTAAGTTTATATTAACAATTTTTTTCTAAAATTTTGTCTATAATTTTTCTAATATGTTTCTTTAGTAGGAAGATATTCGCATCGTATGATCCACATGAAACATATAGAAGGAGTCTTCTGCTCAACTGTTTTGTAACAGCAAGTATTCTAACCCTGGAAAGTCTTTAGGACAGATATTATTGCGTATTCTGGTTTCTCAATTACATGACGAGCTGCATTTTGTCTTAGTAAGGAAAAAAGAAGAATAAAAGAGCGCTGGTAAACGGCGACTGTTTATAGCTGCCATAACGTAACTAACAGCAGGAACTAACTTGACTTGTGGGTGTTCGGTAACATTAAATGTACCTATAAATTGTTAAAAAAGCACAACATGTAGTTCATTAATAAATTAACAATTATAGTAATTCCTGATCTGCCGTGGTATAAAGGGGAAGAAAACATGTGGCATGTGCTTTAACAGAAAAGAATATACTTTGGAGTTTTAGCAGTAAGTTCCCTCATTATTAGTGGATCATTTTTGTATAACAGCATAACTCTTGTGCTTTGCTACTTACTGTAGCCCACAGGTACACTAGGTCAGTTCATGCAGCATGTGTGTGATTGTACTGTATGCCGATAAGATTTTACTCTAAGCATTTTTGGTGAACCAGAGCAACAAAATCAAAGCGACTCATAACACTTGCATAAAATGTTTAGGTTTTTTATAAGTCGGTTATACATCACTTGTGTTATATAAGGAATAAATAACTTAAAGCAGGCCGATACAGTAGGAAGATGGGTGGTGGGATGCAGACCAACACAACGTTCAACTTAATTTGCCAACAAATGCAAATTTTTGTTAATTAAAGAATTACTTACTTTCTCAATTATTTTTTATAGTTGCATTTACAATTTTCTAATCATACAAAAAAGTACAATTTATTACAGGTAATGTTTGCATAGTCAGTAATTAATCATTCGTCATTAATCATTTTGGTGACCATGAAAGGCTAATTTGATGCTTTTTGAATATTACTGTAAATAATTAATGTGAATCACTTGCAGACATCATGCTGAGTGAGAAAACATCAAAGAGACAAGCAAATCACAGATGCTGTCACATGTTACTTAGCGAAGGTCATGCTGTGAAAGAGGGATTTCAGAAACGTATAAACATATGAGGCCGGAAATATAAGTTGCCTACTTATACTACTTCTAGTGCCATTATTTTCTTTTAGTTTACTGTATGTAATTTGAATATGTAATTATACATTTGAATACTAAATGGTATAAATATTGTATTGTAATTTAAATCACAATGGTAATGTCAAAATAATCACAATGTGAATTTAGAATCAAATCGTACAGCCCTATTAACTACTGAAAACTCTCCTACTGTATGTCGCCTAAAGTGTAAAACACCAGACTAAAAATCTATCTCTGACCACCACGTGGTTTGAGTCATCCAATTTATTTTAAGTCTGTTCACGTGTGCATTATTATTATTATTATTATTATTATTATTATTATCATCAAATGATTCATCTAGAGATAAATGAAAATACTGTGTAAACAGGACTTTTGTCTTTTTATAAGATCC
>JAOVVB010000032.1:10548259-10571275 GCA_028570985.1 Heterobranchus longifilis
GTGTGTGTGTGTGTGTGTGTGTGTGTGTGTGTGTGTGTGTGTGTGTGTGTGTGTGTGTGTGTGTGTGTGTGCATTCTGCAGCTCTGTTTGGTGTTCTCCCACTCTCTGGCCCAGGAGCGCTGCTCTGCTTCCTGTGAGGATGGAGATTGGCAGAAACACAAGTGTCAGATCAGTAGAAGGAATGTAGAGTCTAAAAAACACTTGGACTAAGAACTACAACTTCACGAACAGTTAGAGAAACAGCAGTCGCAGGAAAAGCTGCAGATCTCAACCGGTGTAGAATCTCGATGGGCCCTAGGAATGGTTTTATTCCAAATCAGGAAGAACTGTTTAACATATCCAATTATGTATTTGTATATAAAAAAGGCCTGTGATTACTGTGGTTCAACCAGAACATCTCTGAATGGCTCAGATTCACTATTTGTGTTGGGATGATTTCCTCTGCATCAATGCAGTCTATTATATGAGCCGAAGATTTACAAAGTATGCTACTTAACTAGTTTTCTGAAACTGCCATTTAACACGGGACTCATTCCCAGAAAAAAAAAAAAGAAAAAGAAAATTGTGCCTCTTAGATATAATACATGTGTAGAGTACGCCCGAATTACTAAATGGCCCTAAATGGTTTCAAAAACTGCGGAAGATGGCAGCTGGGGTTTTGAAAGATTGGGAAGACATCCTGTGAGAAGCGACGTGAATGTGATGACACATACTGTACGAGATATTCCATCCTAGCAGAAGAAAGATAAAGTGTAATAATCCAAATAGATTCAATAGCACTTTACAATACACATCAGTGGTTTGATTCTAACATTAATACAGAAAGGCATCCATGCAGAAAGTGCGCACGTGGGTATCCAGACCTCAGACGTTACTACAGACGTAAGCAAAGCTCAGACAGTTCAGTGTGTGAGATGTGCGAGAGGTGGAGTTAATCCTAAACACAACTGTGTCAATTATGCTGGTCAGTTTTACTTCTGTGGTATCAGCTTGCGGGAGGTGCCACTGTCTGACACTGTATTTCCCTCTGAAACACATAATTATTACTTAAATACATGTACAAATTAAGAGATGCTAGTGAAAGCTATAGTGGGCACAACCTCACCAAAACTGCTAAAAAGATTTTTAAAAACAGCCCAGATTTCTACAACTGACCCATTTCAAAGTCCATTGTAACCTCTGATTCCTGTCCGGGCTGGCAGGAATGACTGTTGACCGTTGGAATCCGAAGTGGCTGCTGTAGCCTTTGATGTTCACCATGTTTTTCTGCTCATCACTTTTGTATAGAGTGGTTATTTCAGCTCCGGTGAAAGAGATTGCTCATTCCGCTGACCTGTCTCATCAACAAGGCATTTCCACTTACACAACTGTTGCTCGCTGCATGTTTTTTGGAGTTCACACCATTCCTTGTGAAACCTAGAGCAGTGTTTCTTAAAGTGTGGGCCCCTGGTGGGCTGGGATGGTACTGCAGGTGGGCCATGCAAAAGAATTATTACTGACTCACTTTTTTTTTTTCGTCTGTTCCACTGTTCCAGAGGCCTGGAGCCTATCCCTTAGGTACGAGGCGGGGTACACCCTGGACGGGGTGCCAATCCATTCCAGGGCACACACACAGTGTATATACACACACTCACACGCTCATTCACACACTATGGGCATTTGAAAAATTAGTCTATTCTATTCACAGTCTAGTCTAGTCTAGCCTTTTCACAGTCTTTGGACTGTGGGTGGAAACCGGAGTACGCGCGGGAAACCCACAAAGCACAGGAAGAACATGCACACAGACTCGAGACGGGAATCGAACCCAGACGCTTGGGGTGGAATGCGACAGGTGTTACGTTTTCATTTTAGCAATTAAGTTTGAAATTGCTTTTATAATATTTATAAAAAGTAATCAGAACTAATCTCACCTGTTTTAAAACCGGAAGGTATCCCTTATTGTCGTCATTAGCGAAGGCATCAGAATTCAAATCATAATAATGCTAAAAGCAAAGCTGTTTTTAGATTACATTTGTTGCTTTACACATTATGTACAGTATGTGGATGGATATTAAAGCATTACATTATAAATCTTCCTTCCTGTAGCCTTAACAAGACATTTTTTTTTCCCTCTAGATGTTCATCTTGGACAAAGCAGAAGGTGAGAACTGTTCTCTGTCTGAGTTCACCATCTCTGGATCGACCTATGCCCCCGAAGGAGAAGTGTGAGTCTCTCATTACATCATACTATATACATAACATTTCTAAAAATTTTTCTTTTTTCCTGCTTGTGAACTGTCTGATGAAGCTCATATTGTGTCTCATCGCAGATATCTGGATAACCGATCAATCAAGTGCTCTGGCTATGATGCTCTGGTGGAGATTGCTACGATCTGTGCTTTGTGTAATGACTCCTCCCTGGACTTCAACGAGGTACCATCACATACGCACAAATATAACTGGATCTGAAAAAAAAACCCGCACACACACTGACAGTTCAAAGGAAAATACAGCATCAACGACTTTGTGTTAATAGTGCGGTTTGAAATACAGTATTAAAGAACATTTCCTAAAAATGTTTTCAAATGTACTTTGTATTGAATTAATTAAACATGTTAATTATATTAACGTTAGATTAGATTAACATGAATCTATGTTATGAATTGAAATTTTGGCATTCCAGTTATTGTTTTGGTTAATATATTTGTTTATGACATCTTTTTACATATTTCTTACCCAAAAACTAGCTCCAGCAGCATCTGGAACACATCTGTTTAGCTCGGCTCTTTAGAAACATACAGTATATATGGGAACATGGGATCATTTGAAAGCATGATGAGTTAAACTGTGATTGGATGGAGGAAAGAAAAGTCAATTAATATGACAAAATGCTTCTTTAATTTTGGAGTAATTCGTAAATGATATAAAAGGCTAAACAGAGATTTTGACTTGTACTGTATGTAAAGCTAAAATATCAGGGTGTGTCCGTAGGCTAAAGGTGTGTATGAGAAGGTGGGAGAAGCCACCGAGACTGCTCTGACCTGCCTGGTGGAGAAGATGAACGTGTTTGATACAGATGTCAGGAACCTGTCCAGGGTCGAGAAAGCCAATGCCTGCAACTCGGTAAACATCTACAGTTGACTAAAGTAAATGATAAAAGTCACAATTACGGACAGATTTATTGTGTATAAATCTAAGTGACATAAGACGCACAAGTGTGTGTCTGCTTGTCTGCCTGTGTGTCTCAGGTGATCAAGCAGCTCATGAGGAAGGAGTTTACACTGGAGTTTTCTCGGGACAGAAAGTCAATGTCTGTGTACTGCACCCCCAGCAAGGGCAAGTCCACCAGCAGCAAGATGTTTGTTAAGGTGACTAGATATATTCTGCAGCAGAATATAGAATTATGTCTATTAAATTGAGGTTTTTAGATCATGGAATTTGCTTCTTAACCTGCCTCCACCATCGTGCAACGTTAACACTGCATCGCCGTTTGCAGGGAGCCCCAGAGGGAGTGATTGACAGATGTACATATGTACGTGTGGGAGCAACCCGCGTGCCCATGACTCAGGGCATTAAGGATAAGATCATGTCTGTAATCCGGGATTATGGCACTGGACGTGACACGCTCCGTTGCCTGGCACTAGCCACCCGGGACAGCCCGCTCAGGAAGGACGAGATGGTTCTGTCTGACACGGCACGCTTCGGCGAGTACGAGGTGCTGCTTATAGATCTCTCTAATGTTTATAAATATATAAATATATTTCACAAAATACCTTAAAAATATATATTATTATCGAGATAGCTTTATCATTTCAGCCTTTAGCTTACATTGTTCCAGTCCAGAAATGAGACCTACCCCTTTCTTTTTCTGCTTACATGAATTCTTAAATTTTGCTACTTAATACTTTTAAAATCTCATCAACGCTTCGCTTGTTTACTAACACTCTGTTGTGTGCAGTCTGACCTGACGTTTGTAGGCTGCGTGGGCATGCTGGATCCCCCCAGGACCGAGGTGGCTGCCTCCATCAAGCTCTGTCGTTATGCCGGTATCCGCGTCATCATGATCACAGGTGATAACAAAGGCACAGCAGTGGCCATCTGCAGGCGCATCGGCATCTTCTCCGAGGACGATGACGTACATTGCATGGCCTTCACGGGCCGTGAGTTTGATGACCTTTCCCCCGAGGCGCAGCGCGACGCGGTAATGGCTGCCCGCTGCTTTGCTCGTGTGGAACCTTCTCACAAATCTAAGATCGTGGAGTTCCTCCAGGGCTTCGATGAGATCACTGCCATGGTAATGACATCAGAACCGAACCTGTAACATTATGTAAATGTTAAATATTGTACTGGTTGGATAAATTTAACTGTAAACATCAAATCAATAGTCAATAAACCAGTTCCTAGGCATTATAATAAAATCGTGTACGAAATAAAATTGATCATTATCAATGGCTGTCTCGATCACTTCCTCCACAGACGGGAGACGGGGTGAATGATGCCCCTGCGCTGAAAAAGGCAGAGATTGGCATCGCCATGGGCTCTGGCACTGCTGTGGCCAAGACAGCCTCGGAAATGGTCCTCGCTGACGACAACTTTTCCACCATCGTAGCCGCTGTTGAAGAAGGTCGAGCCATCTACAACAACATGAAGCAGTTCATCCGCTACCTCATCTCTTCCAATGTGGGCGAGGTCGTCTGGTCAGTCAGTGCCCATGCAGTTTCTTTGTGCTTATTTGTGTTTGTGATTTATGATTAATTTATTATATAAACTAAACTGTGCCATTTCGTTTAGTCCTGTGTTCCTCGCCAGTTTCCTAGATATATTACAGAATAAAATGGACACATTAGATCTAGCACATGGACCTCTGGGTTCCTGTGTGCTGTGTGTAATGATTATTTTTTTGCTCTGCAGTATCTTTCTGACTGCAGCATTGGGCTTCCCAGAGGCTCTGATCCCAGTGCAGCTGCTGTGGGTTAACCTGGTGACAGACGGCTTGCCTGCCACCGCGCTTGGCTTCAATCCCCCTGACCTGGACATTATGAACAAATCTCCCCGCAATGCCAAGGAGCCCCTGATTTCCGGCTGGCTCTTCTTTAGATATCTCGCCATCGGCTGTGAGTTAACCTGCTTCTTAATCGAGATCCTAAAACTCAAAGTCCAAAGCCATGCAATGTAGACTGATTGATGTTTCCAAATTGTCCATATTTTATGACTGTGTGTGTGTGAGTACATGCTTGGGCAGTGTGATGGGTTGGCACCTCATCCAGGGTGTCCCCCACCTTGTGCCCGGAGTTTCCTGGTGGAATGGAGAATGGATGGGTGAACGTGCAGCGACGAACATAGTTAACAGCAGTTCAGTATATTTATTAAAGAAGCCATAACATTTTGGCAACCAGATATTTTTTTTTTCAAACTATATTTCTTTTTCACTCAAAAAGTTCCAGAAAGACAAAAAAGTTGACAAAAGACAAAAGGTTAATCATTTTAACAGAAGAAAAACTTTTAATGGTCCCAGAACTGTGTATTGATTCTACAATTTTACCACTAATTTAGCCCAGTGATAATAATATCATGATTAAAAACACTTGTTTATTTGCCTTACTCTCTTGAGCAGTAAAGTTCAAAAGTTAAATCATTTAATAAAAGGGTCCAAATATCCAGTCTGTTTACTGTTTTCTTCTTCTATAGAAGTATAAATTTGTATATTTACAGTTCCCCTGTAACATATCTCCTTCCGTTGTATTGTAATGCAGTCTTCCGATTCTGATCCGCATTGTGGCGGTCCCTCAGGAGTGGGATTGAGGAACTGTGATGTAGCGGGCTGTAGGTGGTAATTGCAGTGTGTCTGTGCTGTGTCTCATAGGCTATGTGGGAGCTGCTACAGTGGGAGCTGCAGCCTGGTGGTTCACTGTGGCTGATGACGGCCCTCAGGTCACCCTCTACCAGCTGGTGAGTGTTCGGGCAGGCGTCAGGGCTGCACGTGGGAAGTGGAACTGTTAACAATAACAGCTCATTTGTTCAAGTGTGAATTTTTCTACTTTCTTTTATTTTAAATGGAATGCTTCCTGTCTGTGTTGTGTTTCATTCTTTCTCTCTCTCTTTTTTTTTGTTCCTTTCAGAGTCACTTCCTGCAGTGTTCTCCTGACCATCCTGACTTTCAAGATTTGGAGTGTCACGTGTTCGAATCGCCGTACCCCATGACCATGGCGCTGTCTGTACTCGTCACCATCGAGATGTGCAATGCTCTCAACAGGTCTGTCGCACGAAGAATCACAAAAGCGCACAGAAAAGGCGCAATGAATCGCAAGTTTATTTGGACAGAGCTTTGCACTTTTTCATGTTTAGCAAAACGGACAGTTCTGATTAGTACCATCAAGAATCTGTGATATCAGGGGAGTAGGAGTGTCGTATAATATCACTGTTATTGCAGCGAGCAAGTCAGTTTCATAATGATTGTGTAAATAAGGTTACTGCAGGGCAAGAGTTTTGAAATAAAAAATATATAAAAAATCAGAGCGCTTATATTAATGATAAAAAATTTTTTATAGCCGTTTAAAAGGTACGGTGCTTTGCAAAAGTTTTTATACCCCTTTAATTTTTCCACATTTAGTCATGTTAGAACTACAGACGTGAATGTATTTTATTGGGATTTTATGTGATAAACCAACACAAAGTGGCACATCATTGTGAAGTGGAAGGAAAATAATAAATAAGTTTTCAAAGTTTTCTACAAATGTACTAAATACATTTTGTATGAATACTTTTGCAAGGCACTGTAGCTGACTATATTTCAAATATTAATGCGGACAAAATGTTCTTATAGCATCTATTGAATTGGTATAAAGAGAAAAATCAATTCCACATTTTATCTCATGTTTTGCACAGTATTGTTTTCTGACACTATATTGGTGAGGATGCTGGAGGTTTTGATTTTGGAAGGGAAAGTATTTTCTTAAAAACAGAAAAGGTAAGCCTTGTATAAAAAAATAAAATAAAAAAAAACTCCCACATGGTCTTTAGAAAACGTTCACAATTCATGAATGCTCTCGAAGCAGCTGAAACTACAGTTTTCTTTTTTAAAAACGGCTCACCAGACCCACAAACGGGCACTTTGTTGGCTTTTGTTCCCAACAGTGCATCACATATCAAAAAGCACTAACTGGTGAAGTTGTTCGGGAGACTCATTAGAAATCACTAGTTGGTGTAGGGGTCAGTGAATCAGTGACAGGCTCACTGGGAGAATGTTTGAAAGATGTCTTTTATTTCTGCTCTGTAGTGTACTACATCTATTCGATGCATGAGGCTTAAGCTTGTGTGATTTTTCTGTACAGCACAAACCGAGTCACCAATTTTGGGCCAGTCTTTTTACTGTCCGTCTCTTTTGTTACTACAAAAATAATTGTGCTTTATTCTTTTTTAATCACCATAATAAATCTTTGCATTGGTGTCCAGTCTGTCGGAGAACCAGTCTCTGATTCGCATGCCTCCATGGGAGAACGTGTGGCTGCTGGGAGCCATTTGCCTCTCCATGTCCCTGCACTTCCTCATCCTCTATGTCGAGCCTCTGCCGGTAAGAACGATGGTGGACAGAACGAACAGAAAATTGAGGAGATTGACAGCATGACTGATTTTAGTCTAGCTCAGCCAGGATGGAGTTATATTATTTTATTATTTTATTATATTGTAGGACACATGTACTATACATATATATATATATATATATATATAAAACCAATATATAACATATATATATATAACCAAGACAGATATATATAATAATATATATATTATATTATATATATATAAGACAGAAACAAACCCCTTCACAGCAGGGTTTTAAGGTTTATGTACATCTTTAAATGTCTCATTTTATTATAAATATATATATATTAATGCCATACATTTGAATTAACTTAGTTTTAGCTTTTATAAATTTAAAGGATATGTTTGACATCACATCCAATATACACACAGTAAAAAATTCTGAGTCACTGAGGCATGAAAGGGGAATTGACCATGACATTAGTTTGCTATGATTCTAATAAATATGTAATTAGTTGTCAACTGCAGGGCTGTAGGCCCGATTCAGACCAGCAAAGTATTTCTTTTCACTAAACTGTACTGTACCAGATGCTCTATGACCAATCATAAGCACTTATGTAAATTATTAAGCTAAAGCCAGCAGATCCGAGTAATAACTAGCTACAGGGCTAGATACATTAGATCAGGCCTGTTCAAATCCATTACTGGACGGCCAGTTTACTGCACATTTTGTAATTCACCAGCACCTAAACCCACTCATTGAACCTGCTAATTAACAGATTTGTTGAATCGGCTGTGTTTGAGCAGAAGAATCAGCAAACTGTACTGGACACTGGCCATCCAGGCATGCGTTTAAACAGTCCTGTAGAGACATTGTCCTCTGAAATGATCTACAGATCTTACATTTTATTTAACCTCTCTTGGTTTTAACTGGTGATCTGCCTTAAAAAAAAGAAAATAAAATAGAAACAAACATTAACAACATTAAATCTTTGTGTTAACATTGAAACAGCCGTCTCCTTTCTTCAGAGTCTGTAGCGGTTGTAAAAAGTGGAATTAGGAAGTACAACTACAAACTGTAACCACATCAAATTATCTTATTTTATGTCTTTATTGACATTTTTAGCATGGCTTTTCGATGTGATTGTCCGCCATGGTCGTGTCTATTTCTAGTGGGCAAAAGGGATGATACTTATTTGAGGCTAGTTCCAAAACCCACATACACAATCAGTCACAGAACTTTCAGCAAGAACACATCTGATAACGTTACGTCATCTTAATCAACACTTCAGTCTCCTTAGTAATCGCTTCTAAGTCATTCCAAAATGCCTATGAATTGTCCGTGTTTTCACGGCTAATTAGCTTCAAATACAAGGCTGAATCCCAAATCCCTCTCTCACCCCTGATCAAGTGCATTATTTGGTGTGTGGAACAAGGGATTATACTCCCTACATAGCGCACTAGCTTTCCATTTCACGACCTTTGAGATTCAACCCAAAAACAGTTACTGAGCTGTTAATTAGAAACGTAAATGTTACGGCAAATCGTTCTATGAAGTGTAAAGCACAGCATATTCCATAGCATCGTCTCGTTTGCAGTCGAAAGACTGAATGAGCTAATGCTAAAGCTCCCAAACGCCACCAAATCCATGAGGAATCACATATTTTTTACACCGTCTGAGATAATCATGTTATTATAACAATTGAAACTTCTGCACATTAATATCCTTATTACCTTCTTCATCCATTCACATGCTTGTTTCTCTTTTGAATAAGTTGCAAAGTCCACCACAGCTAATCCCATATATGATCAGGTGATCATCAGACAATCTTTCTGTTATTTTTTTTGGCTCTGAAATACACCTCGAATATAATTATCAATGAAAATGCATAGTAGCCTAATGTTGGTTAACGGTGCTCCTGCAGTCCACTGTTGTAACTGACGTCATGGTAGTCTGCTAAAGATCAGTAGCCATAAACTAATCATTAACATGTTAAATAGTAACATAAATATAAGTTAGCCTATAAAACATACTGTTTCAAGGCATCGTGCTTTAACTAAGGCTGTGCAATGTTAGTGAAGTGTTTTGATAAACATGGAGACCATCGTGAAAGATGCTTCTCTTCTCCTCCTCTCCATTTCAGGTCATCTTCCAGATCACTCCTCTGAACTTGACCCAGTGGCTGATGGTGCTGAAGATCTCCGTGCCCGTCATCCTGTTGGACGAGTTGCTCAAGTTTGTGGCGAGGAACTACCTAGAGCCGGGTAAAGATTTAGCTGTGGGGGCACAGCAAGAGAGCTGGAGTGTGTCTGCATGTGTCCAGGGCATCTCCTGGCCCTTCATAGCTATCTGTCTCCCCCTGGTGGTGTGGCTGTACAGCACGGACACTAATGCCGGCCGCTCGCTGCGGTCTTCCTGACTGACCGATCACTGACTGAGATCTGCGGTGACGCTAACACACGACCGCTACACATTAACCCAGAAACACGATTAACCTAATCCAAGAGAATGTTTGCACAGGAATCTGCATACTGTATGTTTGGTGTTTTTATAATTAGCTCTAAGAGTGACTTATTATTCATTGCTGTAACTGTTGCATTAAAAACACACATGAATTGTTTTTATATATAAATATATCACAGTTATATTATTATGAGATGTTAGAAGCAACCAGTGGGTTAATATATTTATTAGCTAGTTTTCAGAAGGGGTAAGGACCCATCGGACGTCCTCGCTATCCACAAGATGGACTGGGGCAGTGTGTGTTTTCATGACTTAATCCTGTACAGTAAAAAAACATTGATCTATATATACTAGATTATATTGTTGTTGTTTTTTTTCTTTTTAATCGCCCCTTTCTAATTTATGAGATTCTGAAGTACAATCACGGTACTTTTTTAAAACAAAATGTTACTTTCTGCATTTGGCAGAATTCAGCTACCTCAGTTCCACTTTCTTCTAGTTAACTTTAACTCCGATTTTTGTTAGATTTTTTTTCTTTCCCCCTCAGAAAACCAGCATAGCTCATTATCTTTAAAGGGGCACTTTGTAATTTTTTAACCCTGAAGATGCAAATGGCACTTGCACTGAAAACCCTGATATGCCTTTTCCGTACCCAGCATGCCCCACCCTCTTAGTTGAAACCTCGTGGATTGCTTCTTTAAGAAGAGTAGCTCTGTTCTGACTGGGGCTGGAGCTAATTTCTGGACTATCTATAAAGAGAATGGTGTAATTTAGAAACATGTGATTTTAATTTCCATGACAGTATCAGAAATATATTTTCATTTAAAGCAGCTATAAAATGCTGTTTATTATTCTACACTGCCCGGCTCCAAAACAAAACAAAAAATCTTACACTAATACCTTGTTGGATCTATTCGGGAATAAAAACTATAGATGTGCTAACCTGGTGATTCAGTACATTCAGGTCATCAGCTGACTTGATTTTATTGTCACATAACGTTGCTGAGTCTAGACCTGACCAACTGAAGCAACCCCAGATCCCCAGAACACTGCCTCCAGAGGCTTCTACACTGTGCACTATGCATGAAGGGTGCATCACTTCATGTGCTTCCCTTCTAACCCTGACACGCCCATCGCTCTGGAAGAGGGTCAATCTGGACTCACCAGACCACATGACCTTTTTCCATTGTTTCAAAGTCAAAATCTTTATGCTTTCTACCAAGTTGAAGCTTTTTTTTTTGATTATTTATTGAATAACAAGTGGTTTTCTTATGGCCATACAACTGTTTAGTCCAAATCCTGTGAGCCCTCCACATTGTGTGGAGAATGAAAATGCTCTTCCTTTCACTGTTTTTTTTTCTCTCCTTTACAAAGCATTAAGTGATCTCTAATTCAGGCCATTTATTATTGGTTTCTGAACACATGATGTTAATAGTTTCTTAATCTTTCAGGTGTTGGATAGTCCTTTACCCGAATGCTAGTCATTTTAATGTTTTCTTTGCTTGACGCGGGCCAATAATTTGATCTTACTTTTTTTTTTCTTGATAAGGCACTGTGTCAACACTTAGATATTACAGCCTAAACCTTTAAAGTTCGGAAAAGCTCTTTTTCCAAGCTTTAACTTAGTTATTTAGAAGGATGAAGAATATCACTTGCAAGTAGGATTTTTTTTTCTGTATTTTGAGTATTTTATTCCACGACCTTTCGAGGTTGTGGAAAACGTGCACAATACTGTGGCTTTACTTGTAGGTACAAAAATGCTGTGTTTCTATGTATATGTTATGTAAATGAAAAAAAAAGTTTGAAACAAATACCCACAGCACAAACGTCTCTAGGGATTTAGAGAATTCTGAGAATCCTGCCATTACAAAAGGTCAGCTAGATGTGTAACCTGAGATAATGTCAGATTTTGCTTTTTCCCCCCCAGTGGCTCTCAATTTATAAGCATGCTTCGTGATAAAGTTGATTTTCCTCCCATTGCTTTGCCATACTGAATGTAAGAACATAACTCTTCTAACTTTCCGCTCCTGCACCTCCTCACCACTCTACTCTTATTAGTACTACAGCCTGCATTTTCATTATTTAAAATTTCTTTAAATACTATCTAGTTGCACAGACTTGAGAGACAGGGTTGCCAGATCTCCATGTAACCGTTCCCAGACACAGAATGTGACGCATCACAAAGTCCGTACTAGACTCCGTATTACGACTCCACTTGTAGTACTTATAAAGTTACACCATATATTTAAAAAAATAAGTCGTATCCCAAACTATATATATTATATTTAAGAATTCAAAAGCACTATGGCAAAATAAATCAAGTGCTTGATTTTGAGTTCCAGAGGAACGCTGCAGACCTGGCAACCTTTGTAGAGAACATTACATTTTTAAGCTCTGTGATGCAAAAGAATGATGTATTTAAATAAGCAATGCATATGATACATCTTTAAATGATTCCATTCTTCAGTCTTTCACTAAAGCTTTTGTACCAAAACATTCTTTCTTTTATCATTAGATTTGATCATCCTTTTTAATCTTTCCTTTTCTTTTTCTCTCTCTCTCCCTCCTCAGCACGGGCCCTGTAAGCCTGGCCTGGTTCTCAGTAATCCTTGCAGAAGCTGTAAAGGTTTTGTTAGTTTAGCTGAGTATTTTAAGCAAAACCACATCGCTCATGACCTGCATGCCAACTGTGCCAAGTGCTAAAAAGAAAAAAAGAGTAGTTATTTTTTTATTTTTTAATTGTTAATTGGAGTGAAAGGTTCTATGGAAAAGAGACTAAAATGAGTGAAATATTAAGGGAAATCAGGGTGCATGTCCCTTTAAGCTATTCAAACATGATGCTGGTGAAATGCTTCTGTATAGCACAGCAATACTTAATTTAAATGTATGTATTTGAATACCAATTGTCATTAGTGACAGGCACCTGTTATTTTTTTTTTTGTTTTTTTGCAAAAGGACTTATTTTATTTTGTGAGATATGTAGATCAACCAAATGATTGTGCGAAGGGGATAAGCCTTACTAGTCACAGTGATCTGCGTCCTGTTTTAGAACGGATACGTTTCGGCATGAAGGAGTGTGATGGGGGTTTTTGTTCCTGTGACGACTACATGACAGCATGACACTGTTTAACCAGTGTCTAATATTGTAATTATCATAAGGATTTGTGGTTAATAAAATGATAAATGAAAGCACAAGCCTTTTTTTTTTTTTAAATCAGGATCAATGATGAATGAATGAACGAACAGTGCAAATCTTTCTTTATGCTGCCAGCTCCCACAGTTGAGCTTCAAAACCGCTCTTCAGAAAATTTAAAGGGAAATGGTTACTTATTAATGGTTGGGAAAAAAAGAAAGAAGAAAAAAAAAAAGGAGTGTCAGCTACTTACGAATCGGTCATGATTTATTCATTAACATTGAAAAATAGTATTATTCACAGTTCACAATATTGTTATAAACATTACAATAAAAAAGTACCACCACAAAGAGCACTTTAGGCTACATGACCTTAACTTGATCAATATGCTGACGCAAATGTTTCCTCTTTGTGAAGCGGTTTGTTCTTCTTCTGTATGGTTCTTTACTTGATGACATCAGGAAACATGGATGTTAAAAAAAATATGCTGTTTGTGGCTGAAAAAGGGTGTCAAAATTAGCACAAGATAAAGGAAAGGTCCACAGTAAATACGTTTACACTGAATATATGTATGTATGCAGGTTTATAATCTGGTGCTAGTTTGTTGTATTTTCATTAAATCACATAAGTTAGCAGATGAATGCGAGTATGTCGCCATAGGGCAATATTGCCAGAGCAGTTAGAATGCATTTTATAAAAAAAACATATATATATCAATGAGCTCAAATATAAGTGATAAGTGATAACACTAAAGCTTTGCTGCAACCCCCAAAAACAAAATGAGCAATTAAGCTCATGTTTCAAATTCAGTAAAAAAAAAAAAAAAAAAAAAAAAGGGTTAAGAGATGGCAAAACTAGAAAAGTGACCGAGGTGCTCAAAACAGAAGTATGAACATTAGATTCTATTTTTAAGCACTGATGCAGAGCAGAGTCGTGTACAGTCACATGACCTGTGTAAGGACAAAAGACAAACCTGATGCAAGGCATTGCTTTTGCTACACAGTGGTTAAAACGTTCCCTAGCGTCAGAGCTGTTCTTTACAATTCTGCACCATCTCCTGTATTGTCCGTGTTTACGCACGGATATACATCAGGCTTTCCAGTGCTCTGGGGTGTGCAGATATGGCTCCCAGCCTGCAGGAGGCGCTGCAACACTTTCTGTAGACCAGACTCCTAAAGATATCTTAAACTCCACCAGAGTTAAGCGTTGATCTAGGATCAGTTTTTTTGTAAATCCTGCCGAGTGATGAAACGAGGCAGGAGGAGGCTGATCTGAGATCAGTGCTGCCGCTCACTGCATGCCGAACCACTGCTCCTGGTCGGCCCACTGCGCTGCCTCGCTGTCACTGCCCTCGAGGTCGCCTTCCTCTCCACTGCCCTCCATGTCATCACCGTCGATCTCCACTGTGGCGTCTGTAGGGCTTTCCTCTTTTTCCATCTTTTGCATTCCCTCTAGGGACTTCTGGTCATTTGGGTCCAGGCTATGGGAGGGGGAATACAAAAAAAAAAATTGCTTTTCGTAACATATCTGTTTTGTATAAAAACCCTGAGCAAACATTTCCCACATACATAAAATGTATAATTATGCTTTAATAAGATAACACTAAAAATCTGCTGAAGATTAGAAACAGTGATTTTTTTTTTTTTTAACTGATGAGGGTGGAAACTGATACAGTCTTCTGCTGTTCTGTTCTAGCCCATCTGCCTTAGGGTTTTCAGGACATTTTGACTTAAGGTGGTGTTTAACCTGACTGCCTCGAACTGGCAGATCTCCTCTGCCCTCTCTTAACGAGGCATTTCCATCCTGCTACTGGATGTTGTTTGTGTTTCACACCATTTTGTGCCACTCTTATAAGCCGGGGGATTTTTTTTTTTTGAAATCCTCAAGCCAAGCCTGTCTGGCATCAACAATGAGTAAAAAGAAAAAAAAAAATTTTGTTCTATATTCTATTTTGATGCTTAATATGAACAATGCTCTTGGCCTGTATCTTAATGTCGATGCTGCTGACACGTGATTGACAGACTGGATGAAGGAACATGTATATGAATTTATTTAATTATTATTTTATTTGAAGAACAAAGAATGAATGAAAACAAATCTAAAATGTTGAAGTTTGTAAAAGAAGATAAGATTACCTCAGTGCTATGCTGTACTGGTCCATGGCCTCCTGATATTCATTAACAGCTACTAGAAAATCTCCGAGCATTCTGTGTAGCATGCAGTCGCTCTGATTGGCAAGTGTATTTCGCAAAAGTGCTATGCCTTCTTCGTATTTCTGTTCTCGACCTTAATAAGACAAACACACAGAATGTCATTAACTATTTTCCTACAACAGCATGCCCCCTAGTGTTTATTCCTCTTGGAAGCATTACACACATGAACCAATGGTATTATAGATATTTCATATCAAGTTATCACGCACTGAGGAGCTCTGCTTTCTTCACGACGGCCTTGATGTAGTCTGGCCGCTGGGCGAGGGCTTTGTCCAGCAGGGTCTTGGCCTTCTCTTGGGTCATGGGGTCCTCCAGACACACAGTGGCCAGGATAGTGAGTGTCTGGGCGTTGGCACCAAGAGTCTTATAGATGTTATTGGCCATTCCCATTGCCTCACGGATACCATTGGATGCCAGGTAGCAGTCAATAAGTCCTAGAAACCCAGATCAAAAATATAACCAAACTACATCAGATATGAATCCGACAGATGTGCTGCGTTTATTGTGGAAAACAAAGGATGATCAATTTTATTTTATGTAATATCAGCAAGTGACAAGCTTACCTTCGTAGCAGTCCAGGCGGCACGGCGCCAGCCTCATTGCCTCCCTAAAGTGAATGATCGCTTCCTGCACTCTGCCCATATTACGCAGAGCGGCACCCTTCAGAAGCAGAGCCTGCACGCTGTTACTGTTCAGCTGAATGGCTTTGGCCCCCAGGTACAGTGCACGAGAGTAGCGCTTACTGTAGAAACTGTGGCAGCTGCATGGAAAAACACAAAAAGAGCATGAAGAGAGTCGATTGAAAAAAAAAAAAAAAAAAAAAAGGACTTCTGCGGAGGTCCTATGACCTGAAGCAAAAAAAAAAAAAAAAAAAGCAATCTAGCACGAGGCGGAGAAAGCTAAGGGTACATGCTATTCTTTAGATAACATCGATGGAGAGATTGAAAGTATCTCTCGCAAAATTGTCAAATCAAGTAGGCTTTCAAGTAGTAGTTCAGCACACAGTGAAACAAAACAACGTTCCAAAGTGATCAAAACTTTGGCATGTACAAGGGCTTCAGCTGTCCAGGGATAACTCTACTGCTTACACAGGGAGGATTCTTCTATTCGACAACGTGGCGTCGGCTGCTTATGCTCTGGACGTATCATACAAGGACCCCATCTCTTGGATTAATCGAGGTTTCTGAGGGGTTACGGTGTATTACAGAGCCCGTTGCATTTAAGGATCATATAGTCATAACCTAATTTATCTTTACTCTCTGCACTCAGTGTTATTCAGCTCTTTACTTTTACATGTCCAACCCAATTAAAGGAATCGCATGTAACAGGAAGCAGATACGCAATGAAGGGAGAAAAGACGGCACGATGCTAACCTCATGACCGCCCTAAAGTGAATGATAGCATACACAAGAAAAAAAATGATAAATCAAGAAGGAAAATGTACTGTAGGACTACAGAAGAAACAAAATGAATTTATGAAAGAGGATTTTAACTGAATGATGAATGGTAACTTGGACAGGTCTTTCACTATAAAAACAGCATCCTCTCTTCATGGAGTTTAAGAAGTGCGTCAGGCATCAAGCTTGGTACACACAAACAGAATAACATCCAGGTGTCAAGGTATATATGCTTTTTAATTGCTCCCCTCATAGATCTGGATTGCACTCTGGATCCTGTGAAACTGGTTAGTTGTCTCCGACTTTAAAGTCATGTGTATCTGGTATTAACTGAACTCTAGACCAGGGGTCTCCAAATCCAGTCCTGGAGGGCCAGTGTCCAACACAGTTTGGTGATTCTTCTTCTCAAACATAGCTGATTTAACTAATCTGTTAATTACTAGGTTCAGTCGGTGTGTTTAGGTGTTGGTGAATTACAAACTGTGCTGGTCACTGGCCCTCCAGGACTGGATTTGGAGGCCTCTGCTCTAGGCCTTAAAGCGTTTCTATTGGAAATTTAACAGCTTAATATAATTTAAAATAATGTCTTTTGTCTGTCTCAAAAGAAATAAAATAAATCTATATATCAATATAATTGATGATAATAATAATAATGGACGAAAAGAAAAAAGAAAGAAAAGAATTAGACATAATAGCTTAGACAAAAGCTTAGAAAATGTGCACCCACTCAGAACTGTGATCAAGCTGGAAGGTCTATTAAGACTTAAAACTGTTGAGGGAACAATTTCGTATGATCCAGTTACATATATTAGTTTTAATTTCTTTATACCTCCGTCTGTGCATTATTCAAAAATTAACAGTTTTTGGCGGTAATGAATAGTTATTTTGAAGATAACCTCATGCCTGATTCTTTCCAGAACACCTCTATTAGTCAGATTATAGGAAAAATTTAATTGTGCATCATATCAGCTAATCACTTTATGCACATAGACCTCAAAATAGTGGCCAAAGCGTTAGCCAGCCATTCTGAGTTAAATTTACTTAAGACCATTACACCAGATCAAACTGGTTTTAGCAAGTCCTGATGTGGTTCAAATAACATACATGATTATATCATATACAGTACTTGACTATAAATGGAGACTATAGATCTGCCATTATATCCCATTACACAGTGAACATACTTAAGATACTTAAATGGAGATTTCAGTTTCTAGTGGTGAAAAAGTTCAATCAACTGATTAGATTTTTTTGTTTTATTCTAATCCCTCAGCTATGGCTTTACAAACAGTTTATTTTCAAAAAGATTTCCAAGACTTCCAATTCAATTCAGAGAGGCAGCGGTGGAGGTTGTCCCCATTGAAGCTCCTGTTCACCTTGGTAATGGAAACCGATAGAAACTCGCACACACAAGTATGTGGATTTAATTTTATTTGACAACGTTGTTCCTTATGAGACCATGCAAATTATTCATCCCTAATATTTTAAGGGCAATCAATCAATACAGTTATGTCACTCGGTACAACATAACTAAATATGTTCCATAACAAATAACGTTAAATCACAATGTCCCTTCCACCAATTAGACTCCACGTTCCTTATATTTGGGTACACACACACAATACATGATGTAAAAGGATGAAACCCACTTGTACCTTGAAATGTCTTAATGACTCATGGGGGGAGGGTGTTTGGAGAGGTCAGCTGTTACTCACCCAGATATCACCCAGGGTTCCGCATGCTGATCCGAGATGTTAAACAGTCGACCACCGAGAACCTCCACATCTTCCAAATGTCCTTCTCGAGCCATGAGGTAGCCATATACATCCATACCTAACAGTCAGCACGACATGTCGCTTTCATCAGCATTCAGCTGCCATGGCACGATTGATGTAAAGCAGGAGGATTTACACAGAGCCACGGCATAGACATTACAAAGATACGCTACCTTTAATGAGATATGGGTCGAGCATCTGAGCCTGCTCGAATTTCAGGATGGCGTTCTTGGTGTCTCCGGCTCGGAAGTACACGTCTGCGAGGCTCACCAACAGATCCACGTTATCCCTCAGGAGAGACTTTTTCTCCAGGGAGCTGTAGGAACACATCAGTAATTAAAGCAAAGGATCAGCATTTTCACTCTGCCCAAATGCAATATATTATTGTCCCAAAAAAAAGAAAAGAAAAAAAAAACCAAAAAAAAACAGGAAGTGTAACATCCTAGTCATTAAGAGTTTTCTTCAAGATAACCCTTTAGAAGCTGTATAAAGTCTATATTCTCACCAGATGGTATTGATGGCTCTGTGATTATCTCCTCCATGGATGAAGGCGTATGCTTTGATCCAAACAGAAAGCCAGTCCAGATTGGGAATAGTCTGAATCACATCCATGGTCATGGAGGCCACCTCGGCTCCCTTCACAGACAGGGACAGCAGCCCTGCAGAAATCCCAATACACACAGCTTATCTTACTGAAGTATTTAATACTTAGACCGACAGATTCCCAGTTCATGTCATTAACACTGTCTGTAAAAGAAACTTATAGGTCACACACCAATAATAGCATCGAGTGCGAGAGGACACTGCCTCAGGACTTCCTTGTAGCTTGTGACCGCTGATCGCTCCTGTCCAGCCTTTCTGTACAGATTCGCCAGCATCATATTGATCTGTTTGTATTGAAGCATCAAACATAATGAGGTGAGTAAACTGCATAGTGAGCATTATCATCAGGTGTATTAGAGGAAATGCAGAAACACCTTGGGAGTCCTCTGCCTTGAGGGAATCCCGTCCAAAACAGAGATAGCATCTTTGTCCAGCTTCAGAATGGTGTAGCACTCTGCAATCTTGTACTTCACTTCAATCTCTGAAGGCAAGTTCTACAAAAAAAAAAAAAATATATATATATATATTCTAAAGCAAATACAACAACTTGAGAGATTCAATTCAACAAGTAATAAAACAACGCATTTCCTACTGTATGCTACCCTTGTTTTACAATGTAGAAAGAAATAAAAATCAGGAAAGACCATGGAATTAGAAGGTGCATCCAAACATTTGACGAGTTTTTTTTCTTTGATTTTGGGAGTCAGTGTGGAGATGCATGAACTGCCATACATACACCAAACAAACAAACAAATAAATAAATAACCACTACACATACTAAATCAATCCCCCCCCCCCATCTCAACGTCTGACTACCTGCTCATAGTGTCACCTGAAGACAGCCAATGCAACAGCGCTTTATTGATTTTAGACTCTCCTGTTCCCACACCTCTTTATCAAACTTCATTTTTTTTTTATATCTAAAGGAAAGTAAATTGTTTCTTCTATTAAATGTTACAGTAACTACACTAGTAATGTCTGTCTTTGACATTACTGCACCAGACTAGCAAGAAATTCTTACACAAAAGAAAATACATTCAAGTAGCAGAACCCCAAAATACAATCACACACATATTTTAACATGAATATATGGAGTTTGTTTGAGGGTAGAGTTTTCCTTTAAATGGCAGTCCCAGTGAAGCATCACCATGCACACTGTCATATACTACAGTAATTTCATGGAAGAGCTATCAAAACTTATCAGTGGGTCTCTAAACCCGTAGTGTGCAAGTGAGCTTGTGATTGTGTGCCTGTATGTGTTTGCCCTGCAATGGATTGGTACCCTGTCCAGGCTGTACCCCGCCTCGTGTCCTAAGTCTCCTGGGACAGGCTCCAGGTCCCTGTAACCCTGTATACAGGAAAAAGCGATATAGACGATGAGCAGGAGAGAGAAAAAGTAAGTAAGTGTTAACTCTCCAATGCTCACCATGTCGCTCTTTTCCTCTCTCCCTCCCTTGAGCTAAAACTTCCTGGTTCGTCTCCGGACGGACATCTATACGACTTCCACTCTTCGTTCGTTTGGATTTTATTAGGACGTCTTAAAACGGTTTATGTTCTTTGTAGTAACAGATGCATCCGGTGTTTTCCAAATATGTAAAAAGTCTTTCACTGTTAATAAATAGGAACTTTTCTGAACGTCTCTCCTGCCATCAGTAATCTTATCGAAGCACAGCGGACAGACCAAGCAATGTTTGTTCGTCTATGAAAGTTTAAAACTTAAAACTAAATATTAATCCATGTTTTGGTATTATTGCCTGTCGACTGCAAATTCATATGAGCTGACGATGAGATTCAAAATACTACAGTGCGTGCGTGTGTGTGTGTGTGTGTGGTGCTGCTGCAGGATGAGGAGACACTGGTCTAACCAGCAGCAGTGAGCAGCTCACCTGGGTTTGGACAGAAGAGGAGCCTCCTGTGCTGGATGGACGCACTTTGGAGGTTTTACTGAGGACCTTCTTCTGCTGCAGGGCCATGTTGTACTTGCAGGCTGCATTTCTGTACTCTTTATCATGGAATATGGAGTCTGCGTGGTAAACCAACAGCTGGTACTTCTGTGCAGGAGAGAAGAGCTCCCTGTGGGACAGAAACACACTTTACACACTCACGCGCGCGCGCGCGCACACACACACACACACTCTAGCTCTAATGCTAGATTCTCAAAGTGTCCAAAAGTGTCAATTTTTTTTAAATCAAGATATTAACTGTTCCTTGAGTTCAGCTTCCACTGAGTGTTTAAACTAAAACAAGAAACAGACAGTAAGCATTTTACAGCTAGCTAGCAGGTTACGCTAATAACAGCTAACTTAGCTAGCAGGTTATTAGCTCGCTGTTCTGATAAAACCAAACACTACGCGACATTTAAACGCAGAAGCTTCTTCCTAGCAGGTGAAGCGGCTGGCGGGCGGTTCAGCCTGAACACTTACGGATTGTTGGTGCTCATGGTCAGCAGCAGGCTGCTCAGGAGCCGCACGTTAGAGTGAAGGCCCGCGGCCGCCATGTCCCGCACATGATCAATAACATTCATCCTGAAATCTGTCACTGACTTAACGACTAAAGTTGTTTAAAGATGTAATCGAGCCTTTAAGCTAATCGCAAAGCGGGAACATAAACACCGACACTTTCAAAATGGCAGCGACGTAGATATTTATGATCAGGAAAACTACTTCTTCTGGTTCTTTTTCTTCTTCTTTTATTTGATGGCGGGTCGAAAGCCAGCTTCAGGCGCAGTACCGCCACCTACCAGACGAGAGCGTGGCTCGCTTTCAATCAGCAAGTTAAAAAACAACAACACACAACTTAAAAGACAGCTTGTTCTATATAATGAGGGAGTAAGCTAAGGAGTGAGAATCACCACTCACCTCCCGGTACGATGTCATCACGAGACCCAGGTGCCGATTCGATGGAAAATTCTGATTCAGATTCAGATTCTGTAAGTATCACAATTTTATACATATGCAGATTCAATATTACATTTCCCTCCGATTTTAAACCTTAAAAAAAGTTTAATTATTTGATTAGTTAATCAATTAATCAATTAGATGTAGCCCGTTCCTTATAACAATGAGTTTTCTCAGTTAAAAACCAAGCGCAGCATTTAAACAGTACATTTAACTTCAAATACAAGAGTTTAACATTTAACCAACAAGTAATTAAAAGCTACATTGTTACTGAGCAGCACACACACACACATACATATGTCATCTGCCATAATTATTATTTCTAAATAAAATTAGCAAATAGTTCACTCCTAGGAAAATGTGTGAATAGTTCGGAGTGCGCCACCTGTAGGATTGAGTAGTGATTTTTTTTTTTTGACTAATTAGCTCTCGCGGTGTTTTGAGACTAGTCTAAACGTGTGTAATGTAATGAGGGGGTTTGAGACTAATTCGCTCACAGAGTTTGACGAAAAAGGCAGATTGGAGGCTTTTAACGCACATGATTTTTGATGATATAACGGCATAAAAACAGCGTTTCTGTTGTGCCACGCGGAAGCTTCTGCGCTCGGTACAGAATCAGTTACTGTATATCCATCACCGGTCACAGCCAATTAAACTGAAAACCAGACAATTGTAGTCTCTGGCTGATCAACCTGTATATTCATCTCTATTATAAATGTAAAAACGGTTTTTAAAAATCTATTTTGAAGTCCGTGTGGCGAGAATGAGAATCGCTACAAAAAGAACTGGCTGCACTGTGCTATTTGACGTTTGTCTTAATGTCATTTTTAAAATTTCACCACTAAGCGTTTACTATGTTTGTCCACTAGGCGGCTCCAAACCTGCTGTTTTAAAGCATCTAATCTTGATGTAGCAGAAAAAATGAAGTATTGTACAAAATATTCTAGTTTGAATTTATATATATATATATATATATATATATATATATATATACATTTAAAGTGCAAACCAAC
>JAOVVB010000032.1:10582959-10598132 GCA_028570985.1 Heterobranchus longifilis
GAGCCAATAGCCCACAAAAGACTTGAGCACACCCATTTCCCATTTTAATTTATCACATTAACAGGTGGTTATCATCAGAGAATTTGTGGTATGTCTGCTGCACTCTTCACAGTACACACTAAAGCAAAGAAAGTTATGCTGTAGAAAGAACAAATATATATTCATTTGTTTTTAACCTTTTGTGTGATGAGCGATAAATCATATATACATATGTATTGTTACAGACAGGTGATATTTGCTTGAGTCGAGGTACAGAGCTGCACTACAGTAAAATGCTACTGGATGCCAACTTGGAAAATTGGCATGTACCGACAACCGAGTCTACATAAGAGCCTTTGCTTGAGATAAAAAGCGGTATTATACGCTTTTCATTTTGTCATATTCGACATATCTGACTAAATATACTGTTTAAAAGTGATTAGGGGTGCTACGACCAAGGATTTTGGGGCCAATCGCCGATCACAGAAATCAAAATCGGCTGGTACCAATACTGATTACTGATTACAGGTGTGTGTGGGTTATTGGGATGTGTCATTTAAAGAATTCTATTTGTTTAGTTTTATTTATTTATTACTATTCTAAACAACAGTGCGCTAATATAATTAAGATCTGAAAAGTATGGAATTTAAAAATTCCTTTATTGGAAAGCAACATACTTCATTCTCTTATTATTTCATGTAGATTATAAAGAACCTCAAACCAACTAAATAACCTATGCTTGACTTAAAAGCGAAAATTTTCCACTCATTATCTAGCATCAAGTGGCTCTCACAAACACAGAAATGCTTATCTAAAATGCGACTGTCCTAATATAGTCACTCGTTATAACGTGCAGCACATGGAACACGGCTGCGTCAACAAATAACAATCCGAAACTCTGCACCGAACGTTTTAAATAAACTCACACATCATGCACTTTGTATTTAGCGGGCTAATCATGGCTACTCATTAGTAAGCAGCGAGGACAGGCATTTATTTATAAATATCAGAATTTCTGCATTTTTAAGAGGCAGCCTATTTCTCTCATCATCCAGAATGTGTCCGAGTTACCCTTACTGAATAGTCGCTCACTTGCTGCTCGCATGGAACGGCAAGGTAAACCCGGGCTGGCTATCCAAGTGGCTGTCGACTCGTCTATCTTGTGTTATCACAATAGTATCACTTTATAGGATCAGCCAGTTGGAAGACAACCAACTTGTAAAAATTAAGCGATTATTGGATGATACAGATAGACAGCCAATCGATTGGAGCAGATTTAAAAGTGATGTGCAAAAGTTTCTCTGTGCATTAACCAAACAAACTCTATTGCACTGCACATCCCATAATGTGCTTGAAAGCAACGTACAATATGATGGAAACTTTAGTTATACTCAATCCAATCTGTACTTTTTTCATTAAAAGTGAAAAGTGAAAAAAAATTCCTGCACTCTTCATGACCGAGATACAGAGAAGCATGCACACAATAAATATACACATGTTGATGCAAAGTTATTTTACCTTTGCGTTCCGTCTCTGTTGCATGAACTAATAAAATGTCCCCTGATCCCGCTCGGACATCTGGTCCATCATCATTCTGTTTCCAGGGAAAAGGCGGAGGAAAAAAAAAAGGTTTTAACTAAGATCTGAGCAAATCTTTGTCTACACATACACCGATCAGCCATAAAAAGAACACCACATAACATTTACACATGAACACTGATATAGTAGTGAACTAGTGACTGGATCATGACCACCTTTATGGCCTGTGGGGAGCAGAGGCTAACTTGTCTGACCTGTCACAGAAAAGCAAATGCAGCACAAACTGGTGAAAGTGTCACGGATGGCCATGACAGAAAGGCACCAAACCCCCCCTCTGACCCGGCCTCCAAACACCGTAGATCCAAATTCGCCCCATGGGATGCTCTGGACAAAAAAGCCCAATCCACGGAGACCCCAAACCGCAACCCACAGTGCCGGACATCACAGGACATCCCCAGATACCCTGCAGAGCCACGCCCCAAGGGCCCAGAGCTGCCCCGGCGACAAAAGAGGAACCCAAAACTTGGGTAATTATGTTTATATTTTTTACGTCCTGGCTGATAAGCTTATGCTTATGGTGACTGTTGACTCGTCTGCCATACTGCAGATGAACAGACTGCATAGATTGAGGTTAGAGATGAGTGAAAGCGTGTCTATAAATACATTGTGTTTACAGCAGTTTGGTTCGGCATTCTCTGGGTGGAGGGGGATGCGGCATCTGCAGCTACATTAACCTTGCAGCCTTTCACACCATTTCCACTACTGGCCTGTGTAAGTATTAAGAGGATACTGCAATAACATGTCTTTATCTGTTTCATCACTTTAGTGCTCCAAATCTCCGTATCTGTGCTTGTATACAAAACGAGAGGGTGTGGCCCAAAAGGGAATTATTTAAAAAAACAAAAAAAAAAAACAACAACCTGGAAAGAGTTGAGCACTAACCAAAAAACAACCCTCAGCAGTACCAGTGGTCAGGATTCTAAGCATGGCTCTGACCATCTTCTCAACCTCGGCTACATCACTGTAGTTTAAATAAAGCTATGAAATCTCACTTGCGCAGTTACTAGTTGGGTTTAGTAGTTACTAAGGCTGCTGTGAATGCTTCATGTTTGAACTATTCCTTAAGACATGCATTCAAGTAAAGCCTCTAGTCTGATGGAAGCTTGTGTTTAGTCATGTATGATACATTATTATGCAGATTTATCTTATCGCATTCTCTCACCTGCGACTTTTTTCCCATTCACAATTGTATAAAGCGATTCATAAAGTTGAATTAACTCAGAATTGTGAGATAAGATGTTAAAATGAGATAAAAAGGGAAAAAAATTGGCAAATTTGTGACATACACTGATAACTGCAGGATAAAAAGTAAATTACAAGATATAAATTTGATATAAAATTGAGATAAAATGTCTCAATTAAGTGATATTAACTCGTAAGTGTGAGATAATTCTGTGTAATATTCTTCCTGAACAGCTATAGTATTAGCTATGACAGGATTTATGTGAAACTTTCTGGAGAGCTTTCTTGTATTCATATAACGTACATATTCGGAATCAAGTATTCTTATTCAATTACACACTTAATAATCGCTTCTTAGACAAAATTCATCCCATTTTGTAGCGACGGGTAAACACGTGCTGGATAATTAATTGTGCTGACAAGACAAGGGCCAGTCCACATACATTACATTCTATCTGCTCTGCAGATGTGATGTGCTAAAAATATCGCTGATTAATCTGAGGGCGAGGCACTAACAGGGTGTTACCTCTTGCTTTAGCGTGATGCGGGCCATGATCTCTTTATGATCCACCAGGGACAGCTCGTCCAGCTCCTCCGAGCTCAGGTCTGAGTCTGCACACTTCTGCTTCCAGCTGAGACGAGAAACGCACAAGTCAGGGGTGTGTATTAATTAACATTAAACGCCAGGACAAACCCCACAAACGCCTTCATTAGTTTTGTGTTAATGTAATTAACAAATCCATGTGAATTAGTTACTATTTTATAAACGATAATGTATTAGCCTGAGAATAATAACGTCAACATGTAATCTGCATTATAGGTGCCACTACTGTTAGTTAGTACTATAGCTGCTGATATAGAAAATGAAAAAAAAAAAAAAAAGCTGTGGCCATATCACCAGGCTAGCTGTTTGTTTATAATCCCACTGTATTTTTAACAAACTGCTTTGTAAAACAGACTCATCTACTCGCATCAGTATTCTAGATATAGCTTTCACTAAACAGGAACTTTCTATGAATAAGATCTGCCTTTTTTCACAGTTTCCTTGTAACATGATGTCCTATGGAGAAATTATGAAAATCGCAGACATCAAGATGCCAAATCTTGTACTCATAAAAGTGTACAAAAGATATCTGGCACTCTGGAGCTCATGGGAAAAACATTTGAAGATATTTTATTCAAAACGAATCACTGTAATACTTACAGAGTGAGAAGCATGAAAAGTGTGGATGGTAAGAACGGTCACTTGAGCTACACTTAGGCTGTGCACATGCAACACTTACGTGTCAGGTGTAAGTTCTGTTTTTAACATTCTGATCCAGCCTGAAAGATTACATCACTTGTAGAGTGTGTGTTGCAACCCTGAGTATTAGCGCTTTGGCTCAATCGTGTGGTGTAGCTCACCTGTCCGTGTCAGTCGACTCTTTGCTGGGGTCCTGGAGCGAGTCCTCTGTGCCACAGCTGGGGTCCTGCCAATGATGGAGAAACATTAAAACAATGCCAGCATATGGTGTTTGTGCTTGGACTGCACAAATCAAACACTTTGAGGGAACTGTCAAAAATAGAGCAGCTCAGTGAATGTAACATCTAGCTGTGACATTTCACTCTGCGGCGTTAAACAGCGGCAGATCAAGAAAACGACAAGAGGAGAAATGAGTCAGGAAAAGACGGACATCCAAATATGACATTATGATGAGTGAGTTGCTCGTGACGAAGGTAAGACATTAAATCAGGCTTCTTTCCCACTCCTGCCATCAAGGCACAAAGATGTCTGACAACGTCAGTGTTTAAGCCTTAAATGGATACCGAGCCCGTCAGTCAGCGCACAGCACACAAAAAAAATCACATCTAAAAAACTATACATGACTGTGTAGGGAGTGTAACATTAAACCCGAAAGAAAAACACAGGCATGAGGTTATATAAAAATAGCAAACAGAGAGAGTTTCCATGAAGTGGATAATAAATTGGATATTTTAAATGCCAGACAAAGGATGTGGATTACTTCTTGCTCCTTGTGTCTGCTCACTCTATATGAATTCTCGCTTTGGTAGGAACTCGGTCTGAGTTAAACAGCATACTGTAATATTCAACATGTCAGCTGTATTACTTAAAATGCACCCCATAAGTACAAACATCCAATTACATGGACGCACACGTAATCCAATCACAGGACGCTTTGCTTAGTTAGTAAAAACTAAAAATAATAATGAAAAAAAAAAAAAAAAACAGCATATGTGCAATAGATGGTGAAAATTATATCAAAATGATATAAAAAATGATATCAATTTAAATTGGACTTGGAATGTCCCAGGTTCAAACCCCACTATTACCAATTTGCCACTATTGGCAACCTGAGCAAGTCCCTTAACCCTTCACTGCTGAAATATATAACGGGATGAAAATTTAAGTCGCTCTGGATAAGGGCGTGTGCCAAATGCCATAAATGTAAATGTTTGTGGTTTATTGGTCTCTCTCTCTCCTTCCCTATTCAAGCACATGGGTGTATAACAGAAAACGAGTTCTCAGGACCACTGTTAATTGGACCATCACACTTTATCAAAAAGACTTTCACTTACCAAAGGTTTTTGTACGGCAGGCGAGAAATCTTGTCTTTCGTGTTATAAGCACAGTGCGAGCACATCCATGTTTAGCTACTGCATGTTCAAATCAAGACTGGGCCATTATTTTAATCCCATAAATTAAACACATAAAAGCTGACGGGACACAAAACCAAAATAGTTCTGCCATAGTTTTCTGTATTAGTTCAGAAAAATTTTAAATACTGTATATTCATGAGTGATGACGTTGGTGGGAGCGCATGTTTGTCTCAGGCAACCTCTAGGTTCTCAGGGTTGATTTCGTTGCATCTTTGCTCATGTTGTTTCGCCACCTAGGATTTCTGTATTATGGTAGACCCTGTGCTCCGACCGCAGCTTTCTAACATTGTGAGATACGTGAAGAAACTATTTTAATTTGCTGTAATGTACATGTGGCAAGTAAAGACCTTTATGCCTTTTATAAAAACCTGTCTGGATCACAGCAGACTCTACAGATCTACCAAATTCTAGCGGAAAAGCTCGAACTGTTTTTCCATCGTAGAGGTGGTCCTAGTGTAAATAAGACTGTCATGAATGTCAATAGCTTCATTACAGAAAATGCTACAGCACCCTCTAACCAGGTTTCCCAGGCTGCAGAATACAAACAAAGACTCTCCAGGGTGCATGAGATGAACACAAGCGGCACACACCAGAGCACAGGGGCAAAAATCACCAAGCTCTTGGGCTACAACTCGAGCAGTGAGGCTCCTGCTACTTACACCATTCGAGAGCAGCAGGTCTCCGTTGGCTTGGCTAGACGAATACAGATTGACGTACCCACCCTCGCCACCCTCTTTCTGGCTCTACAGAAAGAGGGAGCAGAGGTAGAAAAAACAGATAGAAAAAAAAAAGCAGAAGCAGAATGCAGGCCTGGAGCCTTCCAAGACACGATGGGCTTCAGGCTAAAACGTTAATAGAAAAGAAGAAAAGAAAGAAGAAGAAAGATGGAAAGAAAGAAGTAGCCAGAAAAAGCATGCAAGGGCAAAAAAAAGGAGGAAGTGCTAGTGCTCACAGCCATTTAAAGCATTAATTTTGTCCAACACACATCAGCCAATGTCTGGTTGCAATCGGAATCGATCAGGTTTACGTCCATTTCACTATAGCAAAAGTGTGACCGATGTTAAACACCTTGTCAATTTTTAAACATCTGAAGTAAGTCGTTTTTTAATCACCACTCTCTGCACTATTAGTCCTGTGCGAATCAGCATGTCTGAATTGACAGGTTTGTATATAATTTTTAAAAGGTTTTTGTTTCCTGTGCGCCTTTTTATCCATCTTCAGTGAAGAATGGAGGCTGCATTGGGAGTGCTTTGAAAGTATTTTGGGTGTTGGGCCATGTCACTATATAAAACATACAACAATACAATGTGCAGAAAGAGAAAACTGATTTTGAAAACCATCAGAAGAGCGAAAGCAAAAAGAATGATTAGATGGAGATAGATGACATGTATATCAGCATGGGGTAAGGAACACTCTTCTGTTTATATCATACAGCTAGACCTACAATAACAAGGCATTTCGAAATATTTGCCTATCCAAAATATTGCACTTGACATCATATCGGGGAGATCTGTAAATCTGCGAATGCACCATACGAAATTCAAATGTTGGGGAGGGTGTTTAATTTCTAAATCACACAAGGTCCCTAGATAATACTAATCCAGTGAAAATAGGGCTCAGGACTAGGCTCCAATGTGTGTCAAGCAACATTTTAAAGATGGTTCGACAGATGTCGTCTATGTGCGATATGCGTTTCATTCATCCATCCCCAGGAAGCTCAAGACCTCTTAACAGGTCCAGCAGGAAAATCACACTAATGAAGTCCCTTTGCTCTTTCTGGTTAACGACTCTCTCTATTACTGTCTCTTTTTAACAACTCTCTCCTCTTACTCTCTAACTTCTCTCCCTCCTCCCACTGTTACCTTCTCCATTGTACACGAAACAAGCCTATGCAGACAGGCTTGAACCCTTTTTGTCTCTGGAGGATACAAATATAAGGAACTTACTAACTTTCCTCAGGCTGAAAAACCTACCTGGATGAGTAGTGAAACGTTCCAACATAACAAGAAGTCCAGCTGACATGACTCAACTCCCAGAAATTCAAGACACACAGTAACCACACTTTCAGTCGTGAGGCGACAAAAAGAATTCAATGTAGCAGTATGTAGATGACCGTACTCGGTCATAATCCCCATTACTTCATCATCCACAAAACAGTCTGTATCTCAGTCTGAGGTAAACCCAGAGGTTTAAAAATAAAATTAAAATCTTGACCACTTGGTTCCCCATAATGTTTCCCATTTTGCGCATGAGAGAAGAAACACATAATGCTTTCTATAATGCTATTAGAGCCATTTCCCACAAAAAACCATCAGCCTCGAAAACAGGTCTCACCCTCAGGAAAACGCTCAGGTTCCAGCATCTCAATGACTCAGCATTTCCACAGATGGACATGTAGCAAGTTTGCATGTTTCCTTTGCTTGTTCACAGCAGAGACATGTCGCAAGTGAAAATGTTATAGTATCCATCACTGACATATCGAAATAAACACAGTATTTTTCCCCCATCAAGCCAAAACAGGAAAAAAAAACAAACAAACAAAAAAACAGACATGAATCATGCTCACTTAAAGCCGCCATTGCGTCAGTAAGAGATTCCCGTTGGAGCGTGCTGAAACAAACCCAGGGGAGTAAAAGGTAAAATAATTAAGCTTCTGTCTGAATTCATGCTGACAAACATATCTCTGTACTAGGTGCCCACTTTGTAAGAGCTCACGCCCTGAGCAATATCTCCTTTATATGATAGATATAGATAGATAGATATCTATCTATCTATCCATCTACATACATATATATATATATATATATAAAAAAACATCTTTATATGGAACGATAAGCTTGATAATCTGTGTAATAATGGAGTGCGTGTGTGTGTGTGTGTGTGTTTCATATAAATTGAAAGGACTGCACTTGTATTCCGATACCGTGAGTCCAATGAAAAACCGAGTGTCTACAAGTTGGGGCACGCCAGTCACCTCTTACACGCTCCCGCATTACTCAAAGAACTATACAGTTTTTCCAGCTCGCTGATGTTTTCCCAATCTTACTACTAAATCCATCCCCCCATTCCCCCCAGTCCATGGTTTAGTGTTTCCACTGCTTTAACACACCTCATGGAAATCAGACTCGTACTGTACGGTATATTTTCAGGCACTTTCAGCACGGGTTCAAATAGTAACAAATCTCAATAGCTATTTAATAACTGTTTATAAAAAGACAATCTAAGAAATAGAGTTTCTTAAGTATTTAAGAAGATTTAATTATAGTTACATACTACAAAACTGTGTGGGTGTGTCAAATTGCACAACGATTGGCAGTGGCATCTAGTCGGCAAAACAAACACCCTGAGCACCGGGTGCTGGTGCTAGGAAATCAGGAATGACAAAGCTGACGGTGCACTGTGAGTCAAAATTACCATGAGTACGGGACATTATTATTGTGGGGGGAAAAATGCTTACAGGAAATGGTGGAACGTTAATAAAAATCTCAAGTAAAAAAAAACCCTCAAGCTATGTTTATGAATCTTTCAATAAAAGTGTAGTCATGCATCATGTGTAGTTTGCAGTCAATGGATGGCATAAGCACCGGTAATCCATTTGATAATTGATTCCATTTGAGGTTTATTTTGGAGCCAAAAAATAACAAAGATTCCCTGATGATTACAAGATTATGTATGGGATTACACAGATAAAAGAGTATTATAGCAATTGATAACCAAGTTTCTGTTCTGCTGATTATTTTCATATGCAGCATGTTGTGGTGAACAAGCATATAAAATGAATAAAGAAAGTAACAAGGATATTAATTTGCAGAAGTTTGATTTGTTATCATAACATGTTTACCTTGTATCAGACAGTGTACAGATATGTGACTCCTACTGGATTTGGTGGTGTTTGCAAGCAAAAGTAACCAATTAATAAGTAATATTGACATTTCAAGCTTTCTAGTAAATAGCTGACTAACTAACTGTTCCAAGGTTGAATCCCAAATAGCATAAAATAGAAAGCTAATGTGCTATGTAGGGTGTACAATCCCTTGTTCCAGACTATAATTAGTTCCTTTATTCAAGGATTAGAGAGGTATTTGGGACTCAGTCTTGTGGTAGAAGCTAGGTAGCCACGAAACACAACATGGACACTTCAGAGGAAATTCGTAACGACTCGAAAGTAATTGCTTGAAAATTTTGTCTAAAAATGACATAACGTTATCAGATGCGTTTTCTTGCTAAAAGTGCTGCCACTGGTTTAGTATATGGGGTTTGGCACGAGCATCCAATAAGTATTTTCCCATCCAGAAGTGGGGACAGATGTTCCACTAAAGGCCAATAATAATTATTATTATTATTTTTTTTTTTAGACCAAACCTACCAACCTACCAGACATCATTTTTACTCATACAGTGTCATTAATAAATGGCATTCAGCCATGATTAGAAAACACTTTTGCATCATTTGCGATTAGTGATGGCCACAGAACTCAAAAAAAGGCATACAGAGCTAAAAATGAAATATGACAACTAAATGGTGTACAAAGAAACTTCCATTGATGCACCTCAACCACTGCAGCACGTCAGCTACACCAGACTTTTTATAAGGAGCAATTAGTTTTGTACTTATCTAGAAATTTGAAATTTAACCTTCTGGAGTATACAAAATAAGACAGCTAATTATACAACTTGCGTTCTAATCAGCTGAGGTTCATGCTGAGGAGTTATCTTATATGAAATTATGCATAAACTCATAGAAACAAATGTAATTTTGAGCTACTTGGATTTGCACGAGTATGACATTTTGTTGTGAAATGCTTCTATGAATAATTTATAAATAAATGAATTTCACATTGAGCTTGATTAATGGGAGCCATTGTGGTTAAAATAATAAATTTATCAGAGACTGTGGTGAAAAGATATACCGAATATCTATGGGAATCACCAGGGAACACCTGATACGATATTACCGCAGTACCTAGGTCTCAACTCGATACTACGATTACGTATAACTTTTTTTTTAAAGATTATGTTATGTTTTTAAGTCCCGAAGAAACTTGGCAAATGAATTTGCTTGTACCACACAGGACGCTGTGCTGCCTGCATATGTGTGAAGAGTTTTGAGTGCGCCACCTGTAGGATGCTAAAAATAACATTTAAAGAATAAATTTTGGATTTAGTGTGGCGAAAAACG
Source organism: Heterobranchus longifilis (assembly GCA_028570985.1). Classification (NCBI taxonomy): domain Eukaryota; kingdom Metazoa; phylum Chordata; class Actinopteri; order Siluriformes; family Clariidae; genus Heterobranchus; species Heterobranchus longifilis. The sequence goes on from JAOVVB010000032.1 coordinate 10,593,556, forward strand.
AGTCGATCGTTACACATCACTGAAATGACTTTTCTCCCCATCTCTAGCATGAGCTAGTAATAACTGCTACAGCTAGGGCTAATAACGGTGCCTTCAAACAAGTTTAACAAACACATCAATAAACACATATACAATTATCACAATTCCAGTGAGCGCACACTCATATCACAAGGGTTAGTAAGGAAATTAAAGTGTGAGCATGAAGTGGGCAGGACTCACCGTGGCGGTAGGAGGAGAAGCCGGGCAGCCCAGAGAGGAGCTCGAGGCGGACAGACTGAGAGCAGCGTCCACCTCGGCAGAACCCGGGCCTCCACCTGGAAGCAGCTGGCACGACAGAGAGGAAGAGGAGGATGAGGAAGGAGACGCAGAGTGAGAGGAGGCCTGCGACAGAAAGGCAGCGGAGAGAAGAGGGGATTACAGAAGAGAAGCAGAGCAGATTGTGCACAGTAGTAATGCAATCAGATCAGCTGGGAATGTATAAGAGTGAAAGCAAATATAGTTGCAAAGGCTGCTGAAAGAGAAGAAAGAGTGCAATAGTCATGGTTAGAAAGGAAAAGAGCAGAGCGGCAGCACGCACTGCACTGTAACACTAAATTGTACCTGCTTCTTATCGATCGTAATTTAAATCGCAATACTTCCTGACTGTCTAATTTATTTAAAATATATATATAACAACAGGGTGTTCTGTTATAAGAGAAAAAGCAGGAAGGTGTGCTGTTATTTTTATTATTTACCTATAACACTAGGTTGTGTGTTTTTTTTCGCTCTTATACCATTGCAATTTGCCAATCATTACTTTTTCTCTTGAAAGAATGGCATGTTATACATTTCATGCTTTTAGTTATGCTGTGAAATGTCTAATAGGTATCCAACAGGTTGTTGCTATACAACTATAAACGTTCATTCTTTAACCAGCTTTTTTTCTCTCTCTTGAAGTTAATTTAAGTTATATGTTAAAATTAGCTTGAGCTGTTACTGAGAAAGTACAAAAAAAGTACTACATCCTGAAGTCTTTCTCAGTGCCGGAAAAAGTGCTAAAGTTACAGCTTTAGAAAATTTATATTAGTAGATGATCAACACCCTCTGACCAAAAAAAAAGATTAGAGAGATCCAAAGCATTTTAGGCATTACTTTTGTACAAAGTACAAGAAAAGGCTGTTTTAAATAATTTGTAAATGTAACTAAGTGGGCTAGAACAATCAAACAATCGCTCTAAGGTACAGTATTAAACAAGGAGCATGCTGAATTGCCTACACCTGATTAAACACACGCACACACACCTGTATTTTCTCCTGCTGAGTCACACTGAACCATCATACGTCATGAGGGAGATTAAAATAAAGCAGAATACAAATAGGATCAGACTTTTTGTTTTTTTAAACCATAGCTTCAGTGTCCAAGTTGTGCATAGCCCAGCAGTTAGCACAGTGTACCTCAGGTCAGTCTTCCGATCAGGGTCTCACACAGATCAGAAACGAATAGAGAAGTGTGTTCAGTTCCACTCTGCAGAAAGTTAATCACTTTTAAACTTGACAAAATGTGCATATCTGTTAACATAAACTGTGTAGTGCACTCTGATAAGCAAGGAATATTTAATATGTTGGTCATAAAGAATAAGTAATAATTCATTACCAATTAAATTTTTTATTAAAGTTCAGCATACTTTTTTTTTTTTTATATCCGTTTATAGTTACATTCGACTTTGTTGAACATCTTAAAACCAAGCCAGTTCTTGCAAGGACTATTACAGTGGGACAAAAAGCATTTAGTCAGGCACCAATTGTGCAAGTTCTCCCCGTTAAAAAGGTGAGAGAGAGGCCTGTAATTTTCATTATAGGTATACCTCAACTATGAGAGACCAAAAAGGAACAAAAATCCAGAAAACCACATTGTAGGATTTTTAATTAATTTATTTGCAAATTATGGTGGGAAATAACTTTGGTCAATAACAAAATTTCATCTCAATACTTCGTCATATACCCTTTGTTAGCAATGACAGAGGTCAAACGTTTTCTGTAAGGAATTTACCAATTAATTCTTTAAAAATCCTACAATGTGATTTTCTGGATTTTTTTTCTTATTTCGTCTCTCATAGTTGAGGTATACATATGATGAAAATTACAGGGCTCTCATCTTTTTAAGTGGGAGAATTTGCACCATTGGTGGCTGACTAAATACTTTTTTCCCCACTGTCAATAACAGTAACAATAGTTAGTTCTGACCGAATAATTTGATCGAACAAGAAGCATTGCACGAGTGTTAATATTAGAGAATAACAGCACTGGGATGTCATTCCACAGGCGTTCCTCAATCGTTAATTACACTAGTCGGAGTGTACGGTCTTTCCAATACTGCGAAAGTACCAGGAGAACAGCTTCCTGCCAAAACCCACCTTCAAAACCGAAGCACTTTCTGCAGGAAAACACACCTGATAATATTAAGTCGTCTTAAACAACACTGTCTCCTTAGTAATTGTTTTCAAGTTGTTCTGAAACGTCTCTGAACTCTGTGTTGTTTTGTTCACAACTAAAGCAAGCTAACAAAGCTAACTAGCTTCTAACACAATTCCCTCTCTAACCCCTGATCAAGTGCACTACTTGGCATGTGGAACAAGGGATTCTAACTTACATCCTACAATGAGCACTAGCTTTTTATTTTACACTATATGGGATTCAACCCCGGAAACCCGGAAATAAGCTGATATTCTGCAACAAAGTGGAAATATAAAGTAAAGCTTCTAAGTTTCTCAGGACTCTCCACATCACCGTTGCTATTACCATCAGCTTTTTGCCATGTAGTACCGGTAAGAATTTAAGTCAGCAGCAGAAGCTTAAGTCTTAGCGGAGCAAAATAACGAGTTAAATAAACAAACAAACAAAAAAAAAAATCATAATCCGTTGATAAATGGCATTTCTAGACCCGTTGTATATAAAATAAAAAAAAACATCACAATCGAGGTTGTGTTGTTTTTCGGATGCCCTCATGCTTATAGCCAAGTCTCTTTTTTTCTCTTCCTCAAAGTTGCAAACAACAATAATAATAATAGCTTGTAAAAAGTTAGTTATAACAAAGCACTAATACAAGATACTCACAACATAAGTCCCATTACTGAAAACCTCACCGTATCAAAATTTATGGTTAAATACAACCATTATTACATTAGTTTACTGTTAAATTTACATATTAAATTTGTGTCCTCGTAATCTCCGCAAATTAGAATGAGTCCATTAATATAAACCTGTGATCTGATTTACAAAGCTGCTGTCTGTGCTGCTGTAATAGAAACTTAATCAAAACCTTAAGACCAGTCACGGTGAAAAATTCAACAGTGCTGGCTAATCAATAACACGAGAACACCACCCAGACCTGATCCAACCCAGAACTACCTCTCCTAGGGCTTGTGCTTCTCTCTAGAGGGTTGATTCTTATTTTTATGGCTGTTACTAAGGGGCTAATTAGTCTCCGTCCCCCTCTCTCTCTCCCTCACACACACACACCTGGCATCATGTTCACAAACAAGTATGCACACACACAGTGTATGAGTCAGGAAGATGTATAACAGACTCGGTATGAAAGGGAAAAAAAAAAAAAACTAAAGCGATGACACATCAGCAGAACGTCACATCAGCCGGTGCAGACTGGGCTTAATGAGAACGCGCCTGCTGGGACACAGTAATCTAATGCAAAATAAGTATGATTAAATGCATAACTGCTGTTTACAGAGGGAGGAAGCCAAACACACCACTGTGCGAAAGTCTGGAGGAGAGGAGATGATGGGTGCACGCTAACTACCGCCGTCCGAAATCACAATATTATTACTTATAGGCATTTTAAAGGCTAAAAAAAACAACAAAAAAAACCCCCACAAATAACGTTTAGGTGAAAGGATGTGTCGTGTTACTAAGAGTCGTGTTACTGTTAATGTTTGTTGTGCCTAACAGTATAAAAGTATAAGCTCACTCAGATAGAGCCAGACTGCTCAATTCAAATTGTGTGGAGTGTTTGTGTGTACAACATGTGTAGTGTTTGTGCGATCACTATGACAGCAAGTTCCTGTGAGAGGAAAAGAAAATGAGCGCGGGCGTGTACAGTATGTGGAGCTCACCAGCTGCCTCTGTTTGGGTGGGAGCGCTGGAGGAGGGAGGGGCTCGTGCACAGAGTCACTGCTGCTGAACGAGTCGTTGAAGCCGTACACTTCCTGTATCAGCTTGTTGCGCTGCTCGTAGATGCTCTCGCTCTGCGGCATCTGGTAGAAGACTGATGGCTGCGGTTCCGAATAATCCTCCACGAACGCCATGTACTTCAGGACTGCGGGTTACGAAGCAAGTGTTAGCGGGTGCGCACTTTCACTTGTGAGTGCACACTTTATACATTCTAACTCGCTCGCACTTACTTACACCCAGGAAGTGACCCATATTTAATGACTTCCATAAAATGGAGTTCAAAGTGAGCAAGGCCATCATAAACTGTCACTGACTATCCATAGATCATTTATAGATCATACGTTACACTAAGGTTCTTATAGCGTCCCTCAAGTTTCTAGAACATGCTGGCAGGAATCAATTCTAATAAAACAA